>OY855903.1:54113649-54193649 GCA_963693305.1 Meandrina meandrites
ATTGTAAGCTTATTCTAAGTTAGCGTGCACCAGTTTCCAAATCACAAACTGCCACAATTCTTACACAAAAACTGCTTTAAAATGACTTACATAACCGGCACCATCAATTTGCAGAGTTTGTTTTGCCGCCGTGATTTTCTCAGTTTGCCGTGCCGTGAGTTCATTTTGTTTACTGTGTTAAGCAGCGAGTTCACTTTGTTTTCTGTTTTTGCCTTGAGTTGATTTTCTTGCTCTGATGGTTTTGTAGTAATAAAAACAAGGTCAAGGTTCTTTTTACATTGAATAACTCATAGAGGTCCTAGAGGTGTATTACGAATTAGTGTACAGTAAACGTTGTAAAAAGTTTGACTAAGATTTGTTTTGCACCTACGTGCATACGTGAGGAACCCAATAAAGTGCACTCGTCAATTTCAATTTTAGAACCTGTCACTAAAGGCAGGAAAATTTATACGGGTTAACCACGAAATATATTGACGTCGCTTTCGTCAACAAAATCATGAGAGGTTTTTTGTACCTATATGGGCCACCGTATAAGCTAAGAAATATAGTGTGGTTTCTTATTTGGTAACACTGTAATTTACTCGAGCAAAAAAAAGATAAATGCATGGGAGCTCCGCTTTTAGGCCTGCCTAAATGTATACATTATGCCTTCGTTGCCTTTATGACACCTTGGTCCATAGGTTGGGTCTTGCATGTAGTGTTTGGTGGTAAAAAACACTAAATGTATGGCCTTGAGGTCTGCAACATCCGGGTGGGCGGGGCAGTTGTCGACTACAAGGGCTACCTTTCTACCCTCGCGTTCAAACTTCCGGTCTTGCTCTCTTACCCAATCCTCAAAAAGTTAGCTGTCCATCCAGCTTTTTTCTGTGCCCGGTACCTGCAGGGGAGATTTCGCACTCCATTGAAACACCTTGGTTTCTTTGACTTGCAAGTCCCATGTAAGCTGAGAATCTCTGGTCAAGAGAAATTTGTCAACATTTTGAAGAAGGAGTTGGAACGCATTGAGAAGTGAGCATTATGCAATTGTACTGTTCAGCATCTGAAGAACTCTCCAGCTTCCAGTGTTCTAAGAAGTCTAAAATATCGGAGAATTACATCAAAATCTTAGCATTCAGTAAAAATGGTGGTTTTATGCCAAATTATTAATAAAATCAAAACAAATAAAATAACTTAAGCTGACGTATACCTCAAAATTGCCGATTTGTTTAGCATTCTTTTCAACCTGGAAAGAGTGAGTAGAATACATCAAAGCTCCAAGTTCGGGCGTGTTACGTTCGATTGGTGTAATGAATTTAGGACGGAAAGCTAGGTTCTTTTGCTTTCCAAGTTTTTGTCGCTTTGCAAGCCCATCCTTTTATTTTCATGAGTTATTCTTTGTTGTTATGTAACACAATGCACACTAATGGCACCGCATTATTTTACACCTACTCAGAGTACTTCTATTTGTTTCCAGTCTTCATACCTTTTTAATTATTTTTTGGTCGAATTCAGGGGTGGTTAACTACCAAATCCACCCCCCTCTAAATCACCACCATATTTAAGATGTCCTTTTAGTTTATCACAAAATATTTCCTTGTCACTGCGAGAGACAACATGGAAGTTTGTTTTTTTTTAGGAAAAGTGGACAGAAAAAAAAAACAATTTCTTCCAAACCCTGTTTTTTAGGGACTTGCTTTTTGGCAATGTCTTAGTTTAATTCACGGGAAATATCTTTTCCCTTCCAGATGATGTCATTCCAAGGGTATTACTAAGTTTTCGTTTTCTCGAGTTGGTGTATGTATTTTAGTTAAGCTTGTCTATGCTATACAGCCGTGCGCCAATTAAAATAATGCTTAGTATTATTGTTGGGACAGTTATAAGATGTTGTAAATCAAGCCAGCTCGGACAGAAAACGGGAATGTATGAAAGGAATAGAAGGGATTAGATGTGTGAACTGCCGGTGGCTTCAAGGCTGGGTCGCCCACTACCTCTCGGAACGAGTTATTTCATTGGTTCCTAAAACAATACATAACAGGCTATAACAATGCCCCTATCCCTGAATAACAATAGAGGTAGTGTTTACAGCGGGCGAATGAAAATAGAGGTTTTAGAGAGGTAGTGTCTTACTGTCAAGGCTGCCTAGAAACCTGAAAGTCATAGCTAGTGGGGAATAGGGTGAAAAGGGAGAGGAAGCGGCAAAGCAGTGATATCCTGCATATGATGAATCAGACACACAGCCGTCGGACTTTCCAAACGCCCTACGAATCTATGGGTGCTTGGCTCCTTTGTTTTTTCCCAACACCATCGCCTGGTATTTTGAACTGGTCCTTTTCATCCCATTTTGCACAAACAATTTATCAGCACAGCAAGATCAGTGTTAATGGTTTCTTCAAATCCAGGAAGGTAATTTATCTGCATAAAGATTTGTGTATCGCCGGCGTAAGTTGACAGCGTACTCTCCTTAATAACATAATTATGAAAGGTTTTCATAAAGATGTTGAATATAAGGGGCCGGGAATTGATCCTTGAGGGACACCATTACATATTGATTGCCACTTTGAAAGTGTGTCCCGCAGTCTCACTCTTTGGAATCGATTTGATAAGTAATCCCTTCTGAGAGCAGTTGTTGCTTCGTCAGCTCCATATTCTTTCAGTTTCAAAGAGGTAAGGTGTCAAAAGCCTTCGACAAATCCGTAGAGGCCATTGTGATCGTTTTGTTGTCATCAATTTCTTTCTTCCATTGTTCGGTTAAGCTTAGAAGTGCTGTGTCACAACCATGATAATTCCTGTAAGCAAACACATATTTATGATAAATTCCTTCAAACTGTGGTCTTATTCGGTGATGTGCAAGTCTTTCAAAAACTTTCGAAAAAGCAGAAAGAATCCTTACGGGTCGATAGTTGATTTTCAGTAGGCTGCAATCCTTTTTGAGAACTGGAGTCATCTCAACAAGCTTCCACGGTTGTGGTATTTTAGTGGAAGTTAAAAACATGATTTATCAGTGTACTAAGAAGATAGCACAAAACTTCCATCGATTCTTCGACTGCTCGTGGAGAGATCCCGTCACATCCAGTAGCCTTTAAGATTACTCATTACCTCATAAACTTCTGTTCGATTCGTGTTGCTTATCGACACATTGGGCCTGTTTATTAAATTATTTGATATGTGCGATAAATCAGCTGGTGAAGTAGAACTGGTGAAGAATTCATTTAATGTTTCGGCCACCTCTTGCGGCTGATGATTTTGTCGCCCTCCTTTAATGTGATTCCACTATTGTTTACATTTTTGCGGGAGTTAACACAGAGAAAAAAGGAATCGCTAAAATCTGGCAAAGCACAGAGAGAGCATATCCAGTCCACTGATGGGTTGTTGAGATAGCACTGAAAGGCCCTGCTTGACATTTTTAAACATCTCACGTGCGACCAAGTGTTGCAATCAACACATAAAATAGCATTTTGGTTCCCTCTTACGGGTTTAGCACATTCGCGACAGGGATATTTGGCGGTGGACTCATTCTTCGGACCAGGATTTGGTGAGACATCGCCAGAAATCAGACGTCTTTGTACTTGAAATGTGCTGACGCCAGCAGCAGTGTATAATAATCTTCTTACTTGAAAACGCCTCGATCGTAGCTAAACATTTGTTTGTAATAAGGGAAGTGTCCTCGAAGGAAAGAAGTGTGGTTTGGCGGCTTGTGAACTTCTCGCAGATGTAAAACGAGGAGTAAAAGCGACAATAGTGTGCCGCTCATTCAGACGCGTCTGGCCGCCATCTTGCCTCTTGCCGGCAAAAATCGACATATGTTTTGATATATTTTCG
This sequence comes from Meandrina meandrites, assembly GCA_963693305.1. Lineage (NCBI taxonomy): Eukaryota > Metazoa > Cnidaria > Anthozoa > Scleractinia > Meandrinidae > Meandrina > Meandrina meandrites. The sequence continues at coordinate 54,117,448 of OY855903.1, forward strand.
TCTTGCCTTGATTGAGAAGATATCTGCCAATAGCCCTTTTTATTCTTTAATAAATCAATCAACCATTTGATGAAATGATCCCAAAAAGGTACTTCCTTTCGGTCTTGCTGAAACCTCCTTTCTCTGTGGTGGGACAGACATGTAACCATATGGCTGGAAGCATCCTTGGGTAGAAGACTGAACAGACTCGGCTGGTGGCTGAGCTGACATAATCGTCTCCATGAGCTGAAGCTCGTGTCTCCGGGCCATCTAGTTTTCTTCGCGATAAAACTCAAGGACACCTTTGGTTGGGCCTCTCTCTAACACCGTCTCCATGCATTCAACAGCACTCGAGGCATCTTTTTTTCTTTTTTTCCCTCGGTTTTTGACTGGTACGAAAAGCTTCCTATCATCTGACGATCCGTTATCCATACTCTTCTCGCTGCCCTCTACACTTGCTGGACTTGCCCTTGACTGCTCATTAACACCTTCACTGCTGCCACAAGTTGGTTCCACTGCTCTTTCAGGCTGACACGAATCACGAGTTTTAACGAGAGCAAACAGCACGGGGAACCAGGGCCCATAATTCTTTTTCTCCTGGAAGCGATCAACACCTGTCGCGGTTTTGATGGTAAGAGCCACCTTTTTGCATTCGCTTATCAGCTTCTTTAACTTGTTTCTCACCTGCTCCACAGTGAACACAACGTCATCACCACGTGCTTCGAAACGTTCCTGGATATCTTTAAGCAACTTGCTATAACGTCGTTGTCTCTTGAGTTTTTGGAATTCGTGAAGAGAATCTTTCTTTTTGTAATATTCACTGTTGCAAACGATGTCCACCATATGAGTAACGTCTTCATCCTTCCAATGAGATTTCCTTCCAGGACCAGCTTTCTTCTTCTTTGCCCGATCGGTTTTCCGAAGCTTGCTAAAATCAGGGTCGCTGTCTTCCTGGTCTCCTTCTTCGCCTTGCCCACTGTAATTTCCATAGCCAGCTATTGGAATGTTTTCGTCAAAGGGTTCTTCTTCGTTGGGTGATATATCACCAACCTGCTCTTCGGCGGAGGAAATTTCGTTGACATTCCTTCGCCAAGCCGCCATGTTTTTACATCTAGCGGGAATTTCGCGGGAATGACATTCAATGCCCAACTCCCCGCAGGAACGCAATCCCGCGGCAAATCCCGCTAAAAATAATTTATGAATTTTGTTTGGCACGGCAGAAGCGCGACGTTTGGATCACTGCCGTGCCAGAGTCGTGTAGCACGGAGCTTGTTTGATTTGCCGAACTTAGTTTTTAGTTTGATTCAGACGCCGTACTTCTGCCGTTCTTTTGTCGAACTTAATTCCTGAATTTATTTCGGCACGGCAGAAGCACGACGTCTGAACTGGGCCTAAGCTTCTTCCAAAATATTTTATGCAGACCCTCGATTCATTTCTTATATGTGTAAGTTTCTTTCTTTTCTGTACAAGTTTCATAATAAAGTTGTTGTTGTTGATTCAGTTGATGGTATAAGATGAAATCAAGTTTAAAATATGCGGAAAAAATCTTGAAATGTTACGGCTCAATTATCCCTACCTGACATTTATCTCTAAAGACTTTCATTTCGTTAAAAAAAAAAAAGAAATCGCAGCCGTAAACGTTTAATAAAAATATTTCAATGACAGGGTTGCCACGGTCAGGAAAAAGTTAGGGAATTTTGCAAAAAGTCAGGAAAAATCTTAGTTCTTGTCAAAGTCAGTGAGAAGTCAGGGTTTACTTCAGTCACCAAGGAAGATGAAGGAGAGGCTTGAGAAAATGGTTCAGGAACTTACTAAAGAAGCGAATGCACTTGCTACAGAGGCTGAAACAAAAAACAAAATGGATTTGTTTGTGAAGTCAAATGCCATGCGTTTGAAATCCCATTAAAAACGTAAAGAGATCGAAGATTAAGAGAAAAATATGAATGGTCTGCAGAAAAAGCTTAAGCAAATGTTAATGTGGACTTGGCTTATTTGATAATTCGCCTAATGTGAGGTCAGTGAAAATTGTTTGAGGTCAGTGAAAAGTCAGGGAATTTTTGGGGCTCTTATGACTGGCAACCCTGATATACATCAATGATTGTTTAATTCATTCGCACAGAACTCCTTTGCATCTTATTTTATTTAAGAAATACCTCATCTGACCGAATGATTTATTGCGCAATTCACTCTCATTGCAACGCCTTCCCGGCAGTTTGAAATTAATTTTGTTACACTTTACTTGCAGGTTCTAAAAATGTGTGCTTCATTTGCCTAGAGGATTTCAATATACCATCCTCCGGCTGCTGTGGGCAAACCGTCCACACTGAACGTGTATCATGGTAAGGCATATTGTAATTTACAATTCTAAAGTGCTTTGTAAAGTTTTGTAGAGGTCGTACCTAAACTGTACCTTTGATTTCATTTCGGTTAGATGACAAGAAAGACAGAAACAGCAAGTCAATGGCCAGCCTGTAGGAAGCAGTATCCACTGCCTTCTCAAGAAGAAACAGTAGGGGATAAAATGCTCATGCGGCATTTAAGAGAAGTAAGAAGCGTTTTTAACAACATGTCTTACAATCTAATGAGAAAACAAAGAACAGACAAGCTGATCTTTTGCTAATTAATCTGATTATCGCTCCTTTTGTTGTTACAGGATAATCAGTTAATCGCTTTTTTTTTGCTGTCGATTCGATGTTGTCGGAATGGCACAAATCCAGAAGTTATCGATATCCTAATAGTTGATATCCCAATCTCTCTTTTTTTCCCCGGCGTATTTTTGCAGGGAAAGACCCCCAAGAACTGAAGAAAAAAGGACATGCACTGCCTGTGTATGTTGCGTCACAAAGACATGATTTTGCGTTTAACATAAGAAAGATTGCAGCGTGCGTGTCGGCGATGTGCCACGGCAGTCCAAAACTGCCAACATTGTTTTAGATTAATGAGGAAGCTTCGCATTATTATTATTACTATGGCTAACTTCTTATTGGTCTCGAACAGGTAGCTAAACTTACTTTTCAAAATGTTTTATTTGGAATAATATCAAATCAATGCCCTTCAATTAATTTACTCAATTACCTAATTATTATTGGAAAATTGTCTCTGTGGGACTGCAGAAGAAACCAAACACGCCCTAATATTCAAGGTTATCAGAACAAAATAGCTATTAAATATGTAACTTTTAGGATAATAAATAAGGATAATTTTTTTGAAAAGAAATGGATATTTACACCACACATAATTTAGTAGGCTATCTAGATTTGCTGTCTTCTTTTCCTTTTATTTTACTTCTCTTTTTTTGTTCCTTTTCGCTTTTTTGCTGTTTAATCTTACTTTATTTTTGTTAAAGTCTAGTTACTGATGTACCGGTTTCACTTATTGTTAACTATTCTTATTCTGAATATCAATGTAACTGTAAGTTGTAAAACTGTCAATAAAGAACACGTTTTAAAAAAAGTTTTGATCGCGTGACTAATGTTCAGTCAATGGTTGTAGTTTGCGTCCAATAAAACCGGCGTTGGCTGTAAATCACGATACCAGCGCAATGTTGTAGACTGTCTGTCTTTGGCTATCAAAATAAAAAAAGAATACTTAGAGAATCTCTCGTCCGTGATACTGTAACGGTGCATACCCTGAAGCTTACAGTTGTTATTCCCTTAAAATTCCTGGTTCAATCTTCTGTGTTAATGAAGTAATTTCATATAGTTACTGTGACGGTTTTAGATCTAATTGTTTTCGATATATTTAATGGTTTGGGTATTGAATCAAAATAACGATAATTGGAGACATGACAAATGTTTCCTTAACAGAAATGTCAGAAATGTAGCTGCAAAAATACTTTACTCGCCATCCTCTTTGGTGTTGCCCTTGTTAACTCCAAAAACGTCAGCTAAGAACTCTGCTCGAACTTCCTGGGGAAGTGATTTCAATTGCTCCAGCTTGCAGTTGCCTTTAAAGTGTCCAAAGCATCTGACATGTAGGGCATGATAAAAGGATTTGCTCAAAGCTTGGATGAGTGCTTCTCCTCCAATGCTTGGAAGAGTGCTTCTTCTCCATCTGTTCCGAAGGCAACCAATAAAGAGACCTCTTTTTCAAGCCCCACTAGGTTTTGAGACAAGGTCTTTCTTTGATGAAGCAACATTGGTCCAAGCATAAGTGAGGGTTTCCCCGTTTTCCTATCCTTTAACATCGGGTTCCGATAGGTTGTGACAGTCAAATGAAACTTCCCCAGGTTAAAGGTGGGATCTACTCCAAAGACAGCAAATTTTGCGAGATTAGCACAGAATCGAACCATGTTTCGCAGTTGCCAGTCAAATCCTAGGTTTGTACGAAGTTCGGGTCCTGTTACTTCTCTTATAAATGCGCTTTCCCGATTACCGAGCTGCTGCCTTTTGGAATTCATAAGTTCAAGTAGCATAGAATCAACCTCCTTTGTGGCCTTTAACAGTTGCAAAATTTAAAGAACTTAAAAACGTGAAAATGTTTCTCAGTAAGGTTTAATTTTAAATGCATAATACATACCCGGAATGACATAGAAGTACTTCTTCAGATCTGGCGAGGATTTGTTCTTGTAATAAAATCGTTTTAGATTATACATGACCCATTCTGTTGCCGGAACGACATCTTCGCCAAGCTGATACAAATCGCCCTCTTCCTCCATAGCACATCTATACTTGTGGAGCCCATTGTTCCACCAGGCTCCCATATCATCACTTTTGATGTCGTCCTCGTGTTTGAGATGTGTCCTGTCCACTAAAAATGTAACATTGTGTTGAATAGCACGAGGGGTGGTTTTGCAGAACTTTCCCTCTTGCAATGGCGCCAATAATATTTCTATAGTCGTCCTGCAGCTTTGCTTGCAGTTAACATTTATTTACTGCCGTTTGCTTGCGGTTAGCATTTTACCCTGTAGTTTGCTTGCAGTTAACATTTATCTACTGCAATTTGCTTGCGGTTAGCATTCATTTTGTGGTTGGGCGAGTATATGTTTTTCATTGTTGGCGGCCATGTTGACTTACCATGAAGTATATGCCCCTAGGGGTGACAACGGCTTATTAGTCCATTCGAAGGCAGGCGTTTCCTCATTGTTTTTCAGGTCTAAGTTGAAGGTTGCCTCGCTATCCGACAACTCTATCGTCGTGCGGTTCATTCAGTTGAGCTATTAGCTAAGCTTTGAACACGTGCTGTGCACATACAAACCGTGTAGAACTTCCAACTTTTTAGGGTAGGGTGGGACATCGATCAAGCACATTAAAAACCTGGCCGCGTGTAAGTTATTGGTAATTCAGGCTAAGTAGATTCTTTATTTGTTCTTAATTTCTATAAAGGAGATATCACTGTTAATAAATAAATTTGTGCTTAGTCCTTAGATAGACAGTATACTCTGTACACTCACAACTGTATTACGTTTGTTTGTTTCTACGCTTGTATTCATTCATTTCTCCATCCGCATTTTACCATTCGCCATCCGTCATCGGCCATCGGCCATCCGCCATCCGCCATCCGCCATCCGCCATCCGCCGCCATCCGGTCATCGTTTTACAGAGACCTCCTGGGAAACAACTCTCCAGACCGTTTTTAAACGCGTCTGCGAATGCTGGCGTCTATGGTCTACCCTGCGAGTACAGCCGCCTCTTATCACTCCCGGCCAAACCGGCCGTGAGCGATGAGAGGCGGCTGTATTCGCAGGCTAGCTGGCGTCTGATTGAGCAGAAAAAATCCTTTGTATTATTCTGCCCAATCGGCGAACAATAACTTTAGAGTCGCTTTCGTGTGTTCTTACATGGCGTTTGTTTTATCGGCCATAATTTAGTTTTAATTTACACCAGAGAGCCAAAAAAGACGGGAAATTATTTCGGATGCCAGGTTGATTAAATAAGGTTATAATTCCGTCTTCAAATTCAAACGTTTCATACGGTTCGTTAGTGTGTCCATGTCCAAAGCAACGATCTGGCAGTATAAAATCACGCGGCTCATCTCTCTCTTATTTTTCAAACTCTTTTGATTCTTTTATTTGGTGTGTTGGGAAGGTATTTAAAGAGATATAAAAACCAGTTTTACTCTATAAAATATTGGAATTGAATTAGGCTACCTTTTAATATATTACTTAATCCTTACTGCAATATCAGTCCGCTTTTTTGAAAAATCCATTGAAACTGGTCTAAAAACCAGTAATATACAAGAAAAAGAGAGGATGAAGTAAGGGAGTTGATCCCCCATATAGGCCTTCTTCCAAAGGTAATCCCTCTCAAGTTATTTTTAGACATGGTACACAGTTCACCCGCGGGTGTTAACGCGCGTTGCGTGGATATTCTCGCGTGTTTTTGAGGGATGATCATAAACGCAATGGCAGGAAATGTGGTGTGAAAGTGGCTTGTATTCATTTTGTCGACGAACTAAATACAAAAACATTTCCATAAAATGATCAGAAGGCTAGGGGAATGCAAGGGTCAAACAAAACTATAAGCTGAGAAAACGTGGTAGAGCTGACCGAGCTTAACCTAGAATTGTCGGGATGGAGTGCGAGTTAATTACAGTCGAACCCCTATTATATTAAGCGGCCATCCATTAAGCGGCCAGTTTCTTAAGTCCCAAAGCTATTGTCAGTATAATACTGTAAATAAAGCTCCTTTTAAGCGACCACCTCTATTAAGCGACCGCGTTCATCTTTCTGCCGTCCCTTGAGCGTTCTTCTATTGTTTTCGTCCTTATTTAGCGGCCAGTAAGAATATAATATACGATGTTTAGATTCATTTTCAAAAAACTCGAACAGTGACGCCTGATTAAATCATTCACAGGCCGTCTTCATGTGGTTCCGTTATTCCTTTTCACGCAATTTTATGTTAAAATAACGCTACCTTTTCAAACGGCCTTATGCTAATTTCTGACGAACCCCTTTTAAGTGGCTAGTTGCCATTTTGCCGAGGGTGGCCGCTTAATAGGGGTTCTTCTCTAGTTCCGCATGCCCCGGCCGGAATAATCGTCAAACTAGCGACACTATGACTTACAGGTAAGTGAAATAAAAAGCAATTTTTAAAAAAACTCTGTGGCTATATGCCCGGCCGCCGGGCACGGTCTTAAATGGACTAAATGCCCGGTGGTCAGCATTTTTCAAAGAATTTCCACTGAAATGTTCTTTCGAACTTCTTGAGAGTATAAGATGTTTGTTTTTTTTTAAGAATGTCGAGCGATTCCAAAAACCATGATGGTTTTCTAGTTGACGAAATATCTCAACTTGGGTATACCATAAAATCGCTGTGTTCTTTTATTTTATTTTATTTGTGTTTATTCTAGCAACCAATAGAAATTTATAGCCCTGTGTGTTTAATATTCTCGCATAACCTTAACCCCTTGAATTCCCTAGGTACGTGTAAAGAAAACCCTAGCTATTTATTTCCTAAATGACCAATATTCTGATTATCCCGGATGTGTATCGATCTCTTACAGTCAAGCGCGTCGAACCGTAGCCACCCGGCTAAGTTTTTGACGTCTTTTTGACAAGTTTTTGATTAGTTTGATGGCTTCCGGTTGCACAACGGTTCATACGAACGATCTGTGAAACGTTCAGTTTCAACCGGTTTAACAAACCCAGAAGACTTGAAATTGAAAGTAAGGTCTCACAAAAATCTTTAAAGTGCATTTTCTGTACGAAAAGTTAAGTTTGACCAAATTTTTGTTGGCATAAAATTTATTTATCGCTCTGACGTTTGAAGACGAATCATGCAACGGTTGATACCCCGCCTTCCATTTTCAAGACATTTGATTGGTAGTTTAAAGCAACCGGAAGCCGTAAAACTCATCAAAGTAATCAAAAACTTGTCAAAAGATGTCAAAAACTTTGTCGGGTGGCTATGGTTCGACGCGCTTGACTGTAAAAGTAAACCAAATTTCTTGTTGGTACGGTAAATGTTGCTGGACAACTGTACAGGAACCCCGTAGACCAATCAGAATGCCGAATTCTTGTATTCACCTTTGGAAATTATGTTTATATTTTTAATTGATAAACTGTAAAGCGTTGCACCCATGAGCTATTATTCCTCAGAAGCTGCTTTCATGTCGTAAATCTCTTGTAAAGGACCAGGAAATTCATATCCAAACAACTTGAAGTCCAGCTCATAAAACTGCCATAACTTGAAGATTTCTTCTCTGGTCAGACCTGAGTAATATTCCAACATGTATGGCCGGGACTTCGATGGGTGATACTCAGGAAAAGTTACAAATTTGTCGACGCCTATTTCCTTTAAAAAAAGAGGTGCTTCCTCGGCGAGGTTCTCAAAATGGCCAATGAAGTCGTAATCTATTTCACAGGGACAAATCTGCTCGTAGGAACGCCAGTGTTGGTTCATTGATATGGAAGAATGATTGAAGGAGAGAACGTACCTGACAAACCATGGAAAGTTCATGTTTTTTAACTCTTGGTCAGTGATATTCGGCTCAACCTTCTTCCGAAACCATGCGCCTTTCCTTATGACCTTATCCCGGTAAGCTGATAGAAGACGCGAAAATGGCTCTCGGACAAACATGGCTTTGTAGTAAGTATCGAGAATAGTCTTTCTCTCAGCTGGCGGATAATCAATGAGAAAAGAAAAGAAACTTTTCTTGTGAGGGTAAACTCTCCGACCCGTACCGTTATGTCGCGCTTGATATAAAACTCCTTTCCAAGTGGTGCAGGAAACTTTGGGGATGAAACAGAACACAAGCTTCAGATCTTCCATAACAATGAAGCGAGTAAAGTGAGCCTGCTCGATAAAGTCAGGATTTGGTGGCTTGTTTTGGCATTGCTCCCGAAGAATCCTTTTTCGTTCTGCCAGCTTTGTTGCAAACCATGATGGAACTGAAAAAGTATAATGTTCAATTTGATTAAGGTAATGTTAACTTATACTTAGAATATACTAACGCAGAGCTGCTCGTCGGAAAATTTAAATGAAACCCTAAACGACACCAATCCCTTCGTGGCTCAAGTTTTCTTTGACCACCTAAAGGTACCATTTTTCGGTCTAGATTGAAAAAAAAAAACAAAAAAACAGTATCACAGCATTTGCATAGCCTACTACGCTCGTCACGCGTCGGACTCTGACTTGGAAACAGGGATGTCAAAAAAATCAAGTTTATAAAATGTAGTTGAACAAGCATACCATAAAGCTTATTTTAGCCCTTTCCTCCCCCCTCCCCAATCTCATTTATGCGCCGTCTTTTTTTCACAGCATTCTGCTAGTAATCTACAACACTACCTACAATATACATTACACTACATCACTTATAACCAAAAAAATAATTTCATTTCATTACTTATAATTTTAATTACAGAAAATTCAATATCTAAAGGAAAAAAAAATGTTACAATACAATACTAACTAATACCTGATTCACACCAACAAAACATGTTTAGTTAAACCAGGTTTAACAAAATGAACATCAGCACCAGACAACTGACAGACTAAATTTTACATAGGGTTCACGTGTGTTCTAACTTGTGCTTTCATTGTGCCAAATTTGAAGTCGATAAACATCAGTCAGCAGCTTCCATGAAGAAAACAATTTTAAACCGTGTTTAACTAAACAACATTTAAACATGTTTAAGCTTTGGTGTGAATGGGGTATAAGTTCATTTCACACTTTCAAAAACACACATACACCCGTTACGTCCTGATGCATGAATTATAAGTCAGTATTTTGGAGAAATTTGCCTGATTTCGCAGTATGATCGTATAGCTTATTCTGTGACTTTGCAATCTCTAGTTCAAGATTTGAATCCGTGCTTGGTGTAGCCTCTAATTAGAGGAGAGGAGGTGTTTTTACAACGACATGAATACAAATATGGTTTGGCGATAAGTAGTACATGACTGACAAATAACTCGTCTTCACAATTTAGCATTCCAAACATTGTTGTTTAGATTGTTTATATTGACTTTAAATTGCAGAGTCACATTATAACCTTAGCCCAGAATTATTTGGCAAAAATACAAGAGATTGAGATATGTTCAAGGGATTCGATTTCCTTTCCACAAAAAATGAACATGCTGGGGAAGGCAAAGCACCAATTTTATTTAAAAAGTCGTTTGTCACAAGATACCTGTTTAATAGTTTGAATTGAAATTCGCGCAGCTTTGTATCGGAGGTGACACGATATGGTAAGCCAATCAAGGGTATCATTTATAAAATACCAACTGTATTTCTTTTCAGCAGATGGGGTAGTAGTAACTCTCTTTCAGAGTTCTTTATCAATAGCTTTTGACACAGCTTTATTGATCGGAGTCTTTTGCCCGTTTAAACTTAAAAATTTGCTCATGCAAACCTAATGCCTTTTTGTTAGAGTGAGAGGACCTTTTTAGTAAGTTTCTCCGCTTATTTGGCAGGGCGTTTATCTCGGATAAAAAGATCCAAGGGGATAAGGTTCAGCTCTCTCATTACATTTGCTTATTAACTCATTGTTTTCAGAGATTAGGTCTCGTATTCTTGGAATCCCCTCTTCTGCCAGTGTTTTAATAACACAGGTTTCCCGTCGATAGAAATGATTTTGTTGTTCCAAAGAATGGTTTCAAGCTTTGCATTAATATCATCAATAACCTCTTCCCATTGATTATTTGCCACTGAGCATTTAGCGAAGCTTTAAGAGAAGTTTACCTCCAATCGGTTTTAAGTAATTCAACAGAATCATCTTCCAGCCACTCGGTTCGTCACTGGCTAATTTCTTACAACAAATAATCCTCTGTGTCTAAATCATCGAATCCAGACGTGGAGCCTCTAGTCCTCCATTCTCAATATCGCCAACGAGAACAGAGCGCTTAACCTTGTCTTTGTCCTTCGAAATGAAGTCGAAAATGATTTTATTTACCTCTTTTAAAAACTCTTGATCAGAACAAATCATGCTCGCCCAATGCAGGAAAACAGGAATTATAAATGTCTTGACAATTTGAATTCTGCCAGTTATCGTCAGATCTCCCCATCTCCAAATGTGTAATTTTTGTCTGATAGAAGTAACAATTTTGTCGAAATTCAACATTGGTTTGGCGCGTAGGTCGTATGTGAAATGAATTCTCGTAACTCAGTGTTTAACCTACTTTCAGCTGAGGATAACTATGTTGAAATCAATAAAATCGTTGACTCATTGTTATTTATTACTATGTTATTCACTGCTATCTTTCTTATTATCTTTCTTTTTTCTTCTTTTTTTCTTTTCTTTAATGTAGATAAGGTATTACCATTTTGTAAATTTATTTATTTATTTATTTTTTCTTCTTCATTTTCTTCATCACCTCCCGCCGCGAATAGCTGGGCTAATTGCGGGAGGTGAAAAATATTGTAAACAATATGATTTTGAAAATAAAGTTGTTGTTGTTGTTTAACTTTTAGGTTTCTAATTTCAGTATCGCGTTTCGTAAAGGGTAATGCCCACCGCTGCCTAATAACAATACCTCGGACTTTTCATTATTAATTTTGTAGTCTGAGCATTCTTCAAAATCTTCTAAGTTCAGTTTTCTAATAACCTTGCTTCTTGCTCATAAAATGTCGGATTAGCAAAGGCGATAAAGAGCGTTTTCACTCACGAGACCAGAGGCCATGTTGTTTTACTAAAACAAGAGACGATTTTTGCACAAAAACAGAGTTTAATTCCGGGAGGAATGGTTGGTGCACCAACATGGTCGCCTGTCTTTGTTTTGGAATGCCAATATGGCTGCCGTTACGTCATATGTAAACGCTCTACGGGGGCTTATTACTTCAGTTTTCTAGTAAGCCCCCACCTCGCCTTTTCTAAACGGACGCAAGGAAGCAAGGTTACACTTTTAAAATCAGTTATTCATCCACCACGTTCACTTTTTATCGATACGGTTTTGCGAAAATGTGTTACTAAACAGAACTTACATATTTCGAAGCTCACTTTATTTGTTTTATATGTACCCTAACTGATTTTGGTTTGAAATGAGCCCCCCCCCCCCCCCTCCCGGCCCCCCGACCCCCTTAAAAAGTTTTCAAATAAGAAGTGCAAAGCGCTTTTATCGCATGTAAATATTGAATTTTGTTTCAGCCAATTTATGTTCAGTATCGTTTAATAAGCGTGCTTCCTCCAAACAAAGCTATCATTGCGTATAATGATAGCCCGAGGAACATTTTCATGTCTCTTGGTAACCCGGCAAGATAACCATAACAATCTTAATGACTTTGTGAACCATGCAAGGACCACTTCAACAAACAAGAGCCAAGAGTAGCTGGATCTTTGTAAAGATCAGGATCAAATGCAAGGCTGATCTAACAGCTGTAAAAAGGTATATTTTACTTAGCCCAACATTTCGGTAAACAACACTATCCTTCATCAGCTGCATAAATATTGGGCGAAGTAAAATATACCTTTTTACAGCTGTTCGATCAGCCTTGCATTTTAAAGTTTCGGTATAACAATCTTACTCAGGCCTCGCGCACAGTGAAATATTTTTTTTTGAACTATTTTCAAATGTATTCCGGCTTCATCAAGGAAGATAATGGTGAAATGAGCGTGATTAACTAAACGTAAAAGCCATTGAAAAGTGAATGCATGCCACTTCCTTTCAGATGCGTATTATAATTTTCTCTTTCAAACAGCGACGACGGGTTTGTACTTTCGAATGGTAAATCAACATGCAAACGTTGAATAAATATGGATTAATAAAGAAATGTCACTTTGTGTTGTTGAAAATGATCATTGGCTTTTCGAATGTGAACAACAGGTAAAGTTGTCCTAAGAGGAAAGTAACCGACCTCCTTTTCCTATATTCGGCTTTAACGTTTAATTTTAAGTGCATGCTCTCCTCTGTCGACAAGTGCAACGTTCGAGGCAAATAAACAATTCAGTCCGTTCTAGGATTATAAATGGTCAACTGAAACAGAACCCATCGGAAAATCGTTCAAAAATAAGTGTCGAGTGGTGACGGTAGGGCGATCTTCAACGTAAAAGTTGGACACAGGATCTTTAACCTTGGAGTGGCCTGTGTGCACTGACTGAATATTAAATAAGTTTTCAGCAACCAAACGGTTCACTATACCTCTAGAAGAATCTTGATCCAAGAGCTTGTTTGAAATCCACAAGCCACCAAGACAGAAACAGATGACAATAAACAGCAGCTTATTCCTGTACCATAACCGTGATTTTCCCAACATGGTGGGTGGTTGGTAACAAATTGTTTGTGCGTGTCGCAGGCTTTTCTCTTCTCGGGATGTATTTTTTATACGAGTAAAGCTCTCAAAGATTACCAAGCAACTAAATTTATGTAAAAGCTCGAATTAATTTCGTGATCTGATTGGTTAAAAAAGCGAGACCTTAGGGCTTTTTTTGGTAAAATACATCTTATTAGACATTTTTGTTTTTTGTTTAAATAATTGTTCTGTTTTGCGAAATTGCAGTGAGCCAAAATTTAAGAATAATTTTCCTTTTTAAGAGAAACGCGCGCGATCGTGTCAAACAAGGGAAAATCAATCAGATTCGCGTTTCTATGATCTAATACACAATAGGTGTTTTATAATGCTAAATTTGACAAGAGGCATAAATTAGTTTATTTATTGAGGAAAAAAACTTTCATCGAACCGCATACTAAAAAAACATTTTTGCTGCCGCATTCTAATTTTGTGTCATTTATGAATAAACATAAAACAGCTTTTTTGTGTGTGAACGGAACTCTATACTCCAGAACTGTGCCTGTTCCTTTTAGATATCCTGGGTTTTTTTGTGTGTACCGTTTTCGGTTTCCTGCTGTTGGTAGCATGTTAAATTAGCAACCGCTCTCTCCATGCCAGGCTCGACGTTGCCTATGCCGTGAAATAACGAACTGTTCTTCCATGCAGCGCCACTGCTGTCTCGGGCTCGTAGGTCCGATAACTTTTTGCGCGATAAAATGTTCTTTAGTATACACCAATCAAAGTCTTTTCAGTTTTTTTTTGACTAGCATCACATCACTCTTTGTTATTTTGCCACAGCAGATCAACATGATGTCTGTTGTTTCCTTAGTAACCTATTTTAAAACAGTAAAAATGCACGTCCTTTTTGCATTTTCTTTTGTACCTGTAGTTTGGCCACGGCACGGTGTTCTGTCTTTTCCGTTGGTTCTTATAGCGCGAAGCGAAAAACCGCAACAACACTTTTCCTTTCGTTTCTCGCCCGAGGAGCATATAGCCTACAGTGGTTCTGTTCGTAGTCTATCGTTTTGCTTTAGCTGTTCCTTTCACTCATTCAGTCATTCGCTGTGGCGTAGGTCAAGTAATTAATTTTCTAATCATGAATAATCATAATACTGTCACGTTTCAGGCCGTAACATGACAACCAACTGTTCTGACAGGCTTGTTGTCTCAGCCAGCTGATTTGTTTTTCGCTCACTAGGAAGACTGCCCACAGGCAATCGCATAGAAATAATCTGCCACAAAATAAAGAGCGGGAGACTGGGGAGAGAATGTAAGAGCACCCCATGATCTCCTTCTCGTCGCCCTCCGCGGCCACATTGTCTTTAATCTTTTCAGATCCGATATGCTGTACATTTTCACTGTTTTCACATGGTTTTGTCAATGGGCGGGCTTTCGAATTTGAGCCCTCTCGGATTGCCATTACCAGCGAGCACTTTATAGACAACTGTCTTCACGCTAGTTGTTCTATTCTGTGCGGCACACACTCTGCTGACGAGACCCAATCAGGTCGAAACAGCTGTCCAGAGTTTGCATTTTTGGCTTTCAGTTTGGACTCTATCATGTCGTTGTCCCGTTAAGGCTTTTCATTTCTACGTAGTGTCAGCCTTGCAGTTTATTGTCTTTGTATTTTATTTTTGGCTGATTAGAGCTGTCAGTAGCTCCTACGTACACCAGCAGCATTTTCGTCCGCGGTCCCTTGCTTTCATTTGTCTTTAATACGGCCTACTTTCAAGGCTCTTTCCTTCTATTAAGGTGATTCCACTGAATTGCATTGCGCATCCTTGCTGCGCATGAGTTTTCGCGTCATTTAGTGTGCACACGAGCGCTCGCGCACACAACATTACGGCATTTCCTTCAGATTAAGCTTAGCAGGGAAATAAATGGTTATTTTTTTCTAAACGAGCACGGTGACCCCCATTTTTTAATGCATTAACTTAAATGACATGCGGTTAACTACAATATATCGCGATTTAAAGAAAAGTTGATTATTCTATTTAACAATTAGATTATTCGCTCTCAATTTCTATGAGGTGATAGTTGATGAGGCCGCAGGCCGAATCAACTATCACCTCATAGAAATTGAGAGCGAATAATCTAATTGTTTTAGTAGAATTCTGACTGAAATAAACGCAAATAATGGTTTCTAGTTATTTTCCTACGCATTATTGAACTTAACGGTTTAACGAAATCGCACGCATTGAATTGTCCTTGGTAAATTTGCAGTTGTTTACGCGCGTGCACCCGTTTTTCAATAATTCCAAGCTTTTAAAGTCAAGAAACCGCTAATGTCCTTCTTTTAGTCTTCTCGGCAATTTTATTAGCCATTTACATTTAAACTTCCTTCCAAAACTTCGGAAAAACGATAAAAACGTGGCATTCTGTGGACGACCTTCGGCAACTGCACACTAATGGCTGATAGTGTTCAATAGCTCAGCCAATCACATTGCAGCATTTGCATTAGTGTACAAGTAGAATTCTACTAATTTGAGATATTTTTATTTGAATGCTTTAAAAAGCACGTATTTTGGTAGTGCTGCTTACGTGCGCACGCAGCAAAATCTCTAATTTCTTTTATAATCTTAATTCCAGTTCAATTAAAATAGTTTGTTATGTAAGATTAAAGTCTATTTTGTATAACTGCTTCGCTGTTTTAATGCAAGAAATGTTTGTTTCTAGAAATGATAGTGCCCTTTTCGGATTACTAGGGTCCCTATTACAAACCTCGTGGGTCGTATATTTACCATAATAGCCATCCAGGTTGCACAAAAAACGAGCACGGTGACCCCCATTTTTTATTGCATTTTTGCAATGCTCATAACATAATTTTGAACTGGACCAAGTCTTAGAAAATTTTGATTACTGCTTCTTTCTCAGTGGAATCACCTTAAGAAAAGGCTTGACTTTTCTGGTAGTTTCGTACATTTATGGTTATAGATCTGAATTTATTTGACATTTTTACAAGATTTTGTTTGACGCCAGTTGTTTCAGTTTAGGGGGCTCCAGGGTTCGTCTGCAGCCTTCAGTTTTTTTTGTCCACGTGAGTCCGGTGATCGCTTACGGTTCGTCTGCGGCTGTCCACACGAGAACAATAAAATGAATCATTAACGCTCCAATATCTATCAATCGAGGACACCTGGGTATAAGAACCTGAATTTCGCATGACGTCCGTGTTTAACGATTTATGCGTTTACGCCGTTGGTAATTGATTCATTCTGAAGAGCGTATAATACAGGGGTTTATGTAAGACAAGCTACGAAGGAGATAGGTGCTAGGTTAAGTTAAGACAGGGGTACACCTAAAGCCCGTTTTCCCCCGCTGAACTTGGGTTTAATGCGAATATCTCGTCCGCGTTTCAAGCATTCCCAAAACCCTCAGCTCATTTCACAAAGCTATGTTTTAGCGGTGTTTTGTAACTTTTTTGGTGATTTTTGGGGATGTTTGGGAAGAGATAGTTTTTCTCAAAGGATTAGTAAGATTTGAATTAAAATTTGAAGTTTAAAATTAGTAGATTGACATCCAAACAGTCCCCTGACAACCTGGGGTACTCTTGCGTGGGGGTCAACTGTCTGTGGTGTTCCAAAAATAATTTTCTTCCATCTATCCCTTCTTTAAACCTCTTAAAATTTCACTAAAATTCCCGTTTACCCCCACCTTAAGGTCATTCCACCGAAATAGCACTGAACATAGATTTTCAAGCAAACTTTGCCCACTTGTTGATTATCATGGGAACTCAAAATTTTTGAATTAAAAAAGGGGGGTCACCACTTTCGTTTAGGAGCAGAAAGACCTTGTATTTACCACATAATTCCTTAAAAATTCCATTGCGAATACTGGAAAAGTACACTTTTTCGGTTATAATCTTTTTTTCAAACATAGAAATTGATCTGTATTCATTTTATAGAAAGAATTTGATCGTTACACCCAAAATACGTGAAAAAATTCATAGGTCCCCATACTCGTTTACGAGAAAGCGACGATTTATTTCTCTCGCGGGCTAAGTTGCATGAAAAAAAGCCGCCATTTTGTTTATGTGCGCGCGCTAATTAGGCGTTAAATTCTGCGCATTAAGGATGCGCAATACAATACAGGGCAATGACCTTAAAGGCAGACAATTGCATAGCTACTTTGACATTTACATCTAATTTACAGTGGATACAAGTTAAAACGCGCCTTTTAACATGTTTATATAACAACGAAACAAAAATGGAAAATACTCCGAGGAAAATGGTCCCCCGTCTCTGCTTCAGAGAAACGAGAAAATGTCGCCATTCTATAGACGACCTTCAGCCACTGCACACTAATTAACAATTATTCACCGAAGTGGAGGTGAATAGTGGTGGATATTTACCGAGCCGCGAAGCGGCGAGGTAAATATCCACCACTTTCACCGACACTGAGGTGAATAATTGTTTTAGTATATACCACACAAGTTGAATAACTAGCGGACCAAAACATTACTTTCGGTACCCAAAGCGACGCGCGAAGCCATTTTGTTTCTCTTCCGCTGCTCGGAAGTGAATAGTACTTTGCTAATCACCTCCGAGTTAACCAATCAGCGCGCGCGGAAAGCACTACTCACTTGTGCGGTATATACTAATGGCTGATAGTGTTCAATAGCTCAGCCAATCAGATTGCAGTAATTGCATTAGTATACTAGTAAAATTCTACTTATTGAATATAGGCCAATGGGAGAGCTTACAATGGAAGGCATTTTTACGTCTGAAATTTCAGGGAGCTTTGTATGCGTCTGTTTGTGTCGGGGGGGGGGGACTAATTTACTATTACGGTGTGATTTTCAGCATGTAGTCCCTTTAAAATGCCTCTCTTTCAATACACGCATTGTAGCGAATCTGCAGCTGGCCAAGCAGGAAACGAACGATTGCATTAGCGGTGGCCTCTCGCACAGCAGGCGTCCGAGAGTAAAACCTTTACATGCTCGATTGCATGTTACAGTTTCGGATTTTACATAATACTGTTATTACTTATCACAAATTCCTTAGTATTTGGGGCATATGTCGAGATCCAATAGGGATGAGATAAAAATCAGCTTATTATTTTAACTATAAAATAAAAATTGTTTTGGCTCACGGTGTTCAATGTGACAGTGTTTTCGCTTGCAGGGATTATCTCCAACACGGGAAACCAAAGATTTTAAGACTGAAAAACACGACAACCAGTTCTTTGGCCGTTTGTACGCCGACACGCAACGACTCTAAAAAAAGCGATTGGCGGGAGACAAAGAAAAAAGCAAAACCACGTGAAAACAGATAATTGTCAACGAACATCAGAAGGAGGATAAAGAATCAACAGGCCCGTACAGACTCAGTCTATCACATGACTTTGTCATCAAAACAAATGATCGTGGAAGTCAATTGAACGAGTGTGACCGCTATTGATCGGGCTGAAAGGTCACTTTTTAAATCCCGTTTTTAAACAGGAACGCTTCAATCGATTTCATAATCTTTCAAAAGAAACTTAAAATAATACGAAGTTATAAACTTTGGTTATTTGTTTTAGTTGTAAGTGGTTTTCCGAAGCCTTCTTTTTCAATAAAATGTGAATGGTTTTCATATGCGACGGTTATTTTTTTGTAGTAGCCTCAAAAACAGTCAAGGTTTAGTTACAACAAGAAACATGATAATCTGAACCGTATATTATGGCAGATTTCCCAAACGAGCGATTTCTTAATTTTGCTTTTTAAAAAGCGGTCTATTCCTGCGTCTCTTTTAATTGCCGCACAAACGCACGTAGATGCCTATACTGACCTAGTACCCACCATATTTGTCGTTTAAAACGCCAGTGTTCTAAGAAGTCTAAAATATCGGAGAATTACATCAAAATCTTAGCATTCAGTAAAAATGGTGGTTTTATGCCAAATTATTAATAAAATCAAAACAAATAAAATAACTTAAGCTGACGTATACCTCAAAATTGCCGATTTGTTTAGCATTCTTTTCAACCTGGAAAGAGTGAGTAGAATACATCAAAGCTCCAAGTTCGGGCGTGTTACGTTCGATTGGTGTAATGAATTTAGGACGGAAAGCTAGGTCCTTTTGCTTTCCAAGTTTTTGTCGCTTTGCAAGCCCATCCTTTTATTTTCATGAGTTATTCTTTGTTGTTATGTAACACAATGCACACTAATGGCACCGCATTATTTTACACCTACTCAGAGTACTTCTATTTGTTTCCAGTCTTCATACCTTTTTAATTATTTTTTGGTCGAATTCAGGGGTGGTTAACTACCAAATCCACCCCCCTCTAAATCACCACCATATTTAAGATGTCCTTTTAGTTTATCACAAAATATTTCCTTGTCACTGCGAGAGACAACATGGAAGTTTGTTTTTTTTTTAGGAAAAGTGGACAGAAAAAAAAAACAATTTCTTCCAAACCCTGTTTTTTAGGGACTTGCTTTTTGGCAATGTCTTAGTTTAATTCACGGGAAATATCTTTTCCCTTCCAGATGATGTCATTCCAAGGGTATTACTAAGTTTTCGTTTTCTCGAGTTGGTGTATGTATTTTAGTTAAGCTTGTCTTCAGCTGTGCGCCAATTAAAATAATGCTTAGTATGATTGTTGGGACAGTTATAAGATGTTGTAAATCAAGCCAGCTCGGACAGAAAACGGGAATGTATGAAAGGAATAGAAGGGATTAGATGTGTGAACTGCCGGTGGCTTCAAGGCTGGGTCGCCCACTACCTCTCGGAACGAGTTATTTCATTGGTTCCTAAAACAATACATAACAGGCTATAACAATGCCCCTATCCCTGAATAACAATAGAGGTAGTGTTTACAGCGGGCGAATGAAAATAGAGGTTTTAGAGAGGTAGTGTCTTACTGTCAAGGCTGCCTAGAAACCTGAAAGTCATAGCTAGTGGGGAATAGGGTGAAAAGGGAGAGGAAGCGGCAAAGCAGTGATATCCTGCATATGATGAATCAGACACACAGCCGTCGGACTTTCCAAACGCCCTACGAATCTATGGGTGCTTGGCTCCTTTGTTTTTTCCCAACACCATCGCCTGGTATTTTGAACTGGCCCTTTTCATCCCATTTTGCACAAACCATTTATCAGCACAGCAAGATCAGTGTTAATGGTTTCTTCAAATCCAGGAAGGTAATTTATCTGCATAAAGATTTGTGTATCGCCGGCGTAAGTTGACAGCGTACTCTCCTTAATAACATAATTATGAAAGGTTTTCATAAAGATGTTGAATATAAGGGGCCGGGAATTGATCCTTGAGGGACACCATTACATATTGATTGCCACTTTGAAAGTGTGTCCCGCAGTCTCACTCTTTGGAATCGATTTGATAAGTAATCCCTTCTGAGAGCAGTTGTTGCTTCGTCAGCTCCATATTCTTTCAGTTTCAAAGAGGTAAGGTGTCAAAAGCCTTCGACAAATCCGTAGAGGCCATTGTGATCGTTTTGTTGTCATCAATTTCTTTCTTCCATTGTTCGGTTAAGCTTAGAAGTGCTGTGTCACAACCATGATAATTCCTGTAAGCAAACACATATTTATGATAAATTCCTTCAAACTGTGGTCTTATTCGGTGATGTGCAAGTCTTTCAAAAACTTTCGAAAAAGCAGAAAGAATCCTTACGGGTCGATAGTTGATTTTCAGTAGGCTGCAATCCTTTTTGAGAACTGGAGTCATCTCAACAAGCTTCCACGGTTGTGGTATTTTAGTGGAAGTTAAAAACATGATTTATCAGTGTACTAAGAAGATAGCACAAAACTTCCATCGATTCTTCGACTGCTCGTGGAGAGATCCCGTCACATCCAGTAGCCTTTAAGATTCCTCATTACCTCATAAACTTCTGTTCGATTCGTGTTGCTTATCGACACATTGGGCCTGTTTATTAAATTATTTGATATGTGCGATAAATCAGCTGGTGAAGTAGAACTGGTGAAGAATTCATTTAATGTTTCGGCCACCTCTTGCGGCTGATGATTTTGTCGCCCTCCTTTAATGTGATTCCACTATTGTTTACATTTTTGCGGGAGTTAACACAGAGAAAAAAGGAATCGCTGAAATCTGGCAAAGCACAGAGAGAGCATATCCAGTCCACTGATGGGTTGTTGAGATAGCACTGAAAGGCCCTGCTTGACATTTTTAAACATCTCACGTGCGACCAAGTGTTGCAATCAGCACATAAAATAGCATTTTGGTTCCCTCTTACGGGTTTAGCACATTCGCGACAGGGATATTTGGCGGTGGACTCATTCTTCGGACCAGGATTTGGTGAGACATCGCCAGAAATCAGACGTCTTTGTACTTGAAATGTGCTGACGCCAGCAGCAGTGTATAATAATCTTCTTACTTGAAAACGCCTCGATCGTAGCTAAACATTTGTTTGTAATAAGGGAAGTGTCCTCGAAGCAAAGAAGTGTGGTTTGGCGGCTTGTGAACTTCTCGCAGATGTAAAACGAGGAGTAAAAGCGACAATGGTGTGCCGCTCATTCAGACGCGTCTGGCCGCCATCTTGCCTCTTGCCGGCGAAAATCGACATATGTTTTGATATATTTTCGTCTTGCCTTGATTGAGAAGATATCTGCCAATAGCCCTTTTTATTCTTTAATAAATCAATCAACCATTTGCTGAAATGATCCCAAAAAGGTACTTCCTTTCGGTCTTGCTGAAACCTCCTTTCTCTCTGGTGGGACAGACATGTAACCATATGGCTGGAAGCATCCTTGGGTAGAAGACTGAACAGACTCGGCTGGTGGCTGAGCTGACATAATCGTCTCCATGAGCTGAAGCTCGTGTCTCCGGGCCATCTAGTTTTTTTCGCGATAAAACTCAAGGACACCTTTGGTTGGGCCTCTCTCTAACACCGTCTCCATGCATTCAACAGCACTCGAGACATCTTTTTTTCTTTTTTTCCCTCGGTTTTTGACTGGTACAAAAAGCTTCCTATCATCTGACGATCCGTTATCCATACTCTCCTCGCTGCCCTCTACACTTGCTGGACTTGCCCTTGACTGCTCATTAACACCTTCACTGCTGCCACAAGTTGGTTCCACTGCTCTTTCAGGCTGACACGAATCACGAGTTTTAACGAGAGCAAACAGCACGGGGAACCAGGGCCCATAATTCTTTTTCTCCTGGAAGCGATCAACACCTGTCGCGGTTTTGATGGTAAGAGCCACCTTTTTGCATTCGCTTATCAGCTTCTTTAACTTGTTTCTCACCTGCTCCACAGTGAACACAACGTCATCACCACGTGCTTCGAAACGTTCCTGGATATCTTTAAGCAACTTGCTATAACGTCGTTGTCTCTTGAGTTTTTGGAATTCGTGAAGAGAATCTTTCTTTTTGTAATATTCACTGTTGCAAACGATGTCCACCATATGAGTAACGTCTTCATCCTTCCAATGAGATTTCCTTCCAGGACCAGCTTTCTTCTTCTTTGCCCGATCGGTTTTCCGAAGCTTGCTAAAATCAGGGTCGCTGTCTTCCTGGTCTCCTTCTTCGCCTTGCCCACTGTAATTTCCATAGCCAGCTATTGGAATGTTTTCGTCAAAGGGTTCTTCTTCGTTGGGTGATATATCACCAACCTGCTCTTCGGCGGAGGAAATTTCGTTGACATTCCTTCGCCAAGCCGCCATGTTTTTACATCTAGCGGGAATTTCGCGGGAATGACATTCAATGCCCAACTCCCCGCAGGAACGCAATCCCGCGGCAAATCCCGCTAAAAATAATTTATGAATTCTGTTTGGCACGGCAGAAGCGCGACGTTTGGATCACTGCCGTGCCAGAGTCGTGTAGCACGGAACTTGTTTGATTTGCCGAACTTAGTTTTTAGTTTGATTCAGACGCCGTACTTCTGCCGTTCTTTTGTCGAACTTAATTCCTGAATTTATTTCGGCACGGCAGAAGCACGACGTCTGAACTGGGCCTAAGCTTCTTCCAAAATATTTTATGTAGACCCTCGATTCATTTCTTATATGTGTAAGTTTCTTTCTTTTCTGTACAAGTTTCATAATAAAGTTGTTGTTGTTGATTCAATTGATGGTATAAGATGAAATCAAGTTTAAAATATGCGGAAAAAATCTTGAAATGTAACGGCTCAATTATCCCTACCTGACATTTATCTCTAAAGACTTTCATTTCGTTAAAAAAAAAAAGAAATCGCAGCCGTAAACGTTTAATAAAAATATTTCAATGACAGGGTTGCCACGGTCAGGAAAAAGTTAGGGAATTTTGCAAAAAGTCAGGAAAAATCTTAGTTCTTGTCAAAGTCAGTGAGAAGTCAGGGTTTACTTCAGTCACCAAGGAAGATGAAGGAGGGGCTTGAGAAAATGGTTCAGGAACTTACTAAAGAAGCGAATGCACTTGCTACAGAGGCTGAAACAAAAAACAAAATGGATTTGTTTGTGAAGTCAAATGCCATGCGTTTGAAATCCCATTAAAAACGTAAAGAGATCGAAGATTAAGAGAAAAATATGAATGGTCTGCAAAAAAAGCTTAAGCAAATGTTAATGTGGACTTGGCTTATTTGATAATTCGCCTAATGTGAGGTCAGTGAAAATTGTTTGAGGTCAGTGAAAAGTCAGGGAATTTTTGGGGCTCTTATGACTGGCAACCCTGATATACATCAATGATTGTTTAATTCATTCGCACAGAACTCCTTTGCATCTTATTTTATTTAAGAAATACCTCATCTGACCGAATGATTTATTGCGCAATTCACTCTCATTGCAACGCCTTCCCGGCAGTTTGAAATTAATTTTGTTACACTTTACTTGCAGGTTCTAAAAATGTGTGCTTCATTTGCCTAGAGGATTTCAATATACCATCCTCCGGCTGCTGTGGGCAAACCGTCCACACTGAACGTGTATCATGGTAAGGCATATTTTAATTTACAATTCTAAAGTGCTTTGTAAAGTTTTGTAGAGGTCGTACCTAAACTGTACCTTTGATTTCATTTCGGTTAGATGACAAGAAAGACAGAAACAGCAAGTCAATGGCCAGCCTGTAGGAAGCAGTATCCACTGCCTTCTCAAGAAGAAACAGTAGGGGATAAAATGCTCATGCGGCATTTAAGAGAAGTAAGAAGCGTTTTTAACAACATGTCTTACAATCTAATGAGAAAACAAAGAACAGACAAGCTGATCTTTTGCTAATTAATCTGATTATCGCTCCTTTTGTTGTTACAGGATAATCAGTTAATCGCTTTTTTTTTGCTGTCGATTCGATGTTGTCGGAATGGCACAAATCCAGAAGTTATCGATATCCTAATAGTTGATATCCCAATCTCTCTTTTTTTCCCCGGCGTATTTTTGCAGGGAAAGACCCCCAAGAACTGAAGAAAAAAGGACATGCACTGCCTGTGTATGTTGCGTCACAAAGACATGATTTTGCGTTTAACATAAGAAAGATTGCAGCGTGCGTGTCGGCGATGTGCCACGGCAGTCCAAAACTGCCAACATTGTTTTAGATTAATGAGGAAGCTTCGCATTATTATTATTACTATGGCTAACTTCTTATTGGTCTCGAACAGGTAGCTAAACTTACTTTTCAAAATGTTTTATTTGGAATAATATCAAATCAATGCCCTTCAATTAATTTACTCAATTACCTAATTATTATTGGAAAATTGTCTCTGTGGGACTGCAGAAGAAACCAAACACGCCCTAATATTCAAGGTTATCAGAACAAAATAGCTATTAAATATGTAACTTTTAGGATAATAAATAAGGATAATTTTTTTGAAAAGAAATGGATATTTACACCACACATAATTTAGTAGGCTATCTAGATTTGCTGTCTTCTTTTCCTTTTATTTTACTTCTCTTTTTTTGTTCCTTTTCGCTTTTTTGCTGTTTAATCTTACTTTATTTTTGTTAAAGTCTAGTTACTGATGTACCGGTTTCACTTATTGTTAACTATTCTTATTCTGAATATCAATGTAACTGTAAGTTGTAAAACTGTCAATAAAGAACACGTTTTAAAAAAAGTTTTGATCGCGTGACTAATGTTCAGTCAATGGTTGTAGTTTGCGTCCAATAAAACCGGCGTTGGCTGTAAATCACGATACCAGCGCAATGTTGTAGACTGTCTGTCTTTGGCTATCAAAATAAAAAAAGAATACTTAGAGAATCTCTCGTCCGTGATACTGTAACGGTGCATACCCTGAAGCTTACAGTTGTTATTCCCTTAAAATTCCTGGTTCAATCTTCTGTGTTAATGAAGTAATTTCATATAGTTACTGTGACGGTTTTAGATCTAATTGTTTTCGATATATTTAATGGTTTGGGTATTGAATCAAAATAACGATAATTGGAGACATGACAAATGTTTCCTTAACAGAAATGTCAGAAATGTAGCTGCAAAAATACTTTACTCGCCATCCTCTTTGGTGTTGCCCTTGTTAACTCCAAAAACGTCAGCTAAGAACTCTGCTCGAACTTCCTGGGGAAGTGATTTCAATTGCTCCAGCTTGCAGTTGCCTTTAAAGTGTCCAAAGCATCTGACATGTAGGGCATGATAAAAGGATTTGCTCAAAGCTTGGATGAGTGCTTCTCCTCCAATGCTTGGAAGAGTGCTTCTTCTCCATCTGTTCCGAAGGCAACCAATAAAGAGACCTCTTTTTCAAGCCCCACTAGGTTTTGAGACAAGGTCTTTCTTTGATGAAGCAACATTGGTCCAAGCATAAGTGAGGGTTTCCCCGTTTTCCTATCCTTTAACATCGGGTTCCGATAGGTTGTGACAGTCAAATGAAACTTCCCCAGGTTAAAGGTGGGATCTACTCCAAAGACAGCAAATTTTGCGAGATTAGCACAGAATCGAACCATGTTTCGCAGTTGCCAGTCAAATCCTAGGTTTGTACGAAGTTCGGGTCCTGTTACTTCTCTTATAAATGCGCTTTCCCGATTACCGAGCTGCTGCCTTTTGGAATTCATAAGTTCAAGTAGCATAGAATCAACCTCCTTTGTGGCCTTTAACAGTTGCAAAATTTAAAGAACTTAAAAACGTGAAAATGTTTCTCAGTAAGGTTTAATTTTAAATGCATAATACATACCCGGAATGACATAGAAGTACTTCTTCAGATCTGGCGAGGATTTGTTCTTGTAATAAAATCGTTTTAGATTATACATGACCCATTCTGTTGCCGGAACGACATCTTCGCCAAGCTGATACAAATCGCCCTCTTCCTCCATAGCACATCTATACTTGTGGAGCCCATTGTTCCACCAGGCTCCCATATCATCACTTTTGATGTCGTCCTCGTGTTTGAGATGTGTCCTGTCCACTAAAAATGTAACATTGTGTTGAATAGCACGAGGGGTGGTTTTGCAGAACTTTCCCTCTTGCAATGGCGCCAATAATATTTCTATAGTCGTCCTGCAGCTTTGCTTGCAGTTAACATTTATTTACTGCCGTTTGCTTGCGGTTAGCATTTTACCCTGTAGTTTGCTTGCAGTTAACATTTATCTACTGCAATTTGCTTGCGGTTAGCATTCATTTTGTGGTTGGGCGAGTATATGTTTTTCATTGTTGGCGGCCATGTTGACTTACCATGAAGTATATGCCCCTAGGGGTGACAACGGCTTATTAGTCCATTCGAAGGCAGGCGTTTCCTCATTGTTTTTCAGGTCTAAGTTGAAGGTTGCCTCGCTATCCGACAACTCTATCGTCGTGCGGTTCATTCAGTTGAGCTATTAGCTAAGCTTTGAACACGTGCTGTGCACATACAAACCGTGTAGAACTTCCAACTTTTTAGGGTAGGGTGGGACATCGATCAAGCACATTAAAAACCTGGCCGCGTGTAAGTTATTGGTAATTCAGGCTAAGTAGATTCTTTATTTGTTCTTAATTTCTATAAAGGAGATATCACTGTTAATAAATAAATTTGTGCTTAGTCCTTAGATAGACAGTATACTCTGTACACTCACAACTGTATTACGTTTGTTTGTTTCTACGCTTGTATTCATTCATTTCTCCATCCGCATTTTACCATTCGCCATCCGTCATCGGCCATCGGCCATCCGCCATCCGCCATCCGCCATCCGCCATCCGCCGCCATCCGGTCATCGTTTTACAGAGACCTCCTGGGAAACAACTCTCCAGACCGTTTTTAAACGCGTCTGCGAATGCTGGCGTCTATGGTCTACCCTGCGAGTACAGCCGCCTCTTATCACTCCCGGCCAAACCGGCCGTGAGCGATGAGAGGCGGCTGTATTCGCAGGCTAGCTGGCGTCTGATTGAGCAGAAAAAATCCTTTGTATTATTCTGCCCAATCGGCGAACAATAACTTTAGAGTCGCTTTCGTGTGTTCTTACATGGCGTTTGTTTTATCGGCCATAATTTAGTTTTAATTTACACCAGAGAGCCAAAAAAGACGGGAAATTATTTCGGATGCCAGGTTGATTAAATAAGGTTATAATTCCGTCTTCAAATTCAAACGTTTCATACGGTTCGTTAGTGTGTCCATGTCCAAAGCAACGATCTGGCAGTATAAAATCACGCGGCTCATCTCTCTCTTATTTTTCAAACTCTTTTGATTCTTTTATTTGGTGTGTTGGGAAGGTATTTAAAGAGATATAAAAACCAGTTTTACTCTATAAAATATTGGAATTGAATTAGGCTACCTTTTAATATATTACTTAATCCTTACTGCAATATCAGTCCGCTTTTTTGAAAAATCCATTGAAACTGGTCTAAAAACCAGTAATATACAAGAAAAAGAGAGGATGAAGTAAGGGAGTTGATCCCCCATATAGGCCTTCTTCCAAAGGTAATCCCTCTCAAGTTATTTTTAGACATGGTACACAGTTCACCCGCGGGTGTTAACGCGCGTTGCGTGGATATTCTCGCGTGTTTTTGAGGGATGATCATAAACGCAATGGCAGGAAATGTGGTGTGAAAGTGGCTTGTATTCATTTTGTCGACGAACTAAATACAAAAACATTTCCATAAAATGATCAGAAGGCTAGGGGAATGCAAGGGTCAAACAAAACTATAAGCTGAGAAAACGTGGTAGAGCTGACCGAGCTTAACCTAGAATTGTCGGGATGGAGTGCGAGTTAATTACAGTCGAACCCCTATTATATTAAGCGGCCATCCATTAAGCGGCCAGTTTCTTAAGTCCCAAAGCTATTGTCAGTATAATACTGTAAATAAAGCTCCTTTTAAGCGACCACCTCTATTAAGCGACCGCGTTCATCTTTCTGCCGTCCCTTGAGCGTTCTTCTATTGTTTTCGTCCTTATTTAGCGGCCAGTAAGAATATAATATACGATGTTTAGATTCATTTTCAAAAAACTCGAACAGTGACGCCTGATTAAATCATTCACAGGCCGTCTTCATGTGGTTCCGTTATTCCTTTTCACGCAATTTTATGTTAAAATAACGCTACCTTTTCAAACGGCCTTATGCTAATTTCTGACGAACCCCTTTTAAGTGGCTAGTTGCCATTTTGCCGAGGGTGGCCGCTTAATAGGGGTTCTTCTCTAGTTCCGCATGCCCCGGCCGGAATAATCGTCAAACTAGCGACACTATGACTTACAGGTAAGTGAAATAAAAAGCAATTTTTAAAAAAACTCTGTGGCTATATGCCCGGCCGCCGGGCACGGTCTTAAATGGACTAAATGCCCGGTGGTCAGCATTTTTCAAAGAATTTCCACTGAAATGTTCTTTCGAACTTCTTGAGAGTATAAGATGTTTGTTTTTTTTTAAGAATGTCGAGCGATTCCAAAAACCATGATGGTTTTCTAGTTGACGAAATATCTCAACTTGGGTATACCATAAAATCGCTGTGTTCTTTTATTTTATTTTATTTGTGTTTATTCTAGCAACCAATAGAAATTTATAGCCCTGTGTGTTTAATATTCTCGCATAACCTTAACCCCTTGAATTCCCTAGGTACGTGTAAAGAAAACCCTAGCTATTTATTTCCTAAATGACCAATATTCTGATTATCCCGGATGTGTATCGATCTCTTACAGTCAAGCGCGTCGAACCGTAGCCACCCGGCTAAGTTTTTGACGTCTTTTTGACAAGTTTTTGATTAGTTTGATGGCTTCCGGTTGCACAACGGTTCATACGAACGATCTGTGAAACGTTCAGTTTCAACCGGTTTAACAAACCCAGAAGACTTGAAATTGAAAGTAAGGTCTCACAAAAATCTTTAAAGTGCATTTTCTGTACGAAAAGTTAAGTTTGACCAAATTTTTGTTGGCATAAAATTTATTTATCGCTCTGACGTTTGAAGACGAATCATGCAACGGTTGATACCCCGCCTTCCATTTTCAAGACATTTGATTGGTAGTTTAAAGCAACCGGAAGCCGTAAAACTCATCAAAGTAATCAAAAACTTGTCAAAAGATGTCAAAAACTTTGTCGGGTGGCTATGGTTCGACGCGCTTGACTGTAAAAGTAAACCAAATTTCTTGTTGGTACGGTAAATGTTGCTGGACAACTGTACAGGAACCCCGTAGACCAATCAGAATGCCGAATTCTTGTATTCACCTTTGGAAATTATGTTTATATTTTTAATTGATAAACTGTAAAGCGTTGCACCCATGAGCTATTATTCCTCAGAAGCTGCTTTCATGTCGTAAATCTCTTGTAAAGGACCAGGAAATTCATATCCAAACAACTTGAAGTCCAGCTCATAAAACTGCCATAACTTGAAGATTTCTTCTCTGGTCAGACCTGAGTAATATTCCAACATGTATGGCCGGGACTTCGATGGGTGATACTCAGGAAAAGTTACAAATTTGTCGACGCCTATTTCCTTTAAAAAAAGAGGTGCTTCCTCGGCGAGGTTCTCAAAATGGCCAATGAAGTCGTAATCTATTTCACAGGGACAAATCTGCTCGTAGGAACGCCAGTGTTGGTTCATTGATATGGAAGAATGATTGAAGGAGAGAACGTACCTGACAAACCATGGAAAGTTCATGTTTTTTAACTCTTGGTCAGTGATATTCGGCTCAACCTTCTTCCGAAACCATGCGCCTTTCCTTATGACCTTATCCCGGTAAGCTGATAGAAGACGCGAAAATGGCTCTCGGACAAACATGGCTTTGTAGTAAGTATCGAGAATAGTCTTTCTCTCAGCTGGCGGATAATCAATGAGAAAAGAAAAGAAACTTTTCTTGTGAGGGTAAACTCTCCGACCCGTACCGTTATGTCGCGCTTGATATAAAACTCCTTTCCAAGTGGTGCAGGAAACTTTGGGGATGAAACAGAACACAAGCTTCAGATCTTCCATAACAATGAAGCGAGTAAAGTGAGCCTGCTCGATAAAGTCAGGATTTGGTGGCTTGTTTTGGCATTGCTCCCGAAGAATCCTTTTTCGTTCTGCCAGCTTTGTTGCAAACCATGATGGAACTGAAAAAGTATAATGTTCAATTTGATTAAGGTAATGTTAACTTATACTTAGAATATACTAACGCAGAGCTGCTCGTCGGAAAATTTAAATGAAACCCTAAACGACACCAATCCCTTCGTGGCTCAAGTTTTCTTTGACCACCTAAAGGTACCATTTTTCGGTCTAGATTGAAAAAAAAAAACAAAAAAACAGTATCACAGCATTTGCATAGCCTACTACGCTCGTCACGCGTCGGACTCTGACTTGGAAACAGGGATGTCAAAAAAATCAAGTTTATAAAATGTAGTTGAACAAGCATACCATAAAGCTTATTTTAGCCCTTTCCTCCCCCCTCCCCAATCTCATTTATGCGCCGTCTTTTTTTCACAGCATTCTGCTAGTAATCTACAACACTACCTACAATATACATTACACTACATCACTTATAACCAAAAAAATAATTTCATTTCATTACTTATAATTTTAATTACAGAAAATTCAATATCTAAAGGAAAAAAAAATGTTACAATACAATACTAACTAATACCTGATTCACACCAACAAAACATGTTTAGTTAAACCAGGTTTAACAAAATGAACATCAGCACCAGACAACTGACAGACTAAATTTTACATAGGGTTCACGTGTGTTCTAACTTGTGCTTTCATTGTGCCAAATTTGAAGTCGATAAACATCAGTCAGCAGCTTCCATGAAGAAAACAATTTTAAACCGTGTTTAACTAAACAACATTTAAACATGTTTAAGCTTTGGTGTGAATGGGGTATAAGTTCATTTCACACTTTCAAAAACACACATACACCCGTTACGTCCTGATGCATGAATTATAAGTCAGTATTTTGGAGAAATTTGCCTGATTTCGCAGTATGATCGTATAGCTTATTCTGTGACTTTGCAATCTCTAGTTCAAGATTTGAATCCGTGCTTGGTGTAGCCTCTAATTAGAGGAGAGGAGGTGTTTTTACAACGACATGAATACAAATATGGTTTGGCGATAAGTAGTACATGACTGACAAATAACTCGTCTTCACAATTTAGCATTCCAAACATTGTTGTTTAGATTGTTTATATTGACTTTAAATTGCAGAGTCACATTATAACCTTAGCCCAGAATTATTTGGCAAAAATACAAGAGATTGAGATATGTTCAAGGGATTCGATTTCCTTTCCACAAAAAATGAACATGCTGGGGAAGGCAAAGCACCAATTTTATTTAAAAAGTCGTTTGTCACAAGATACCTGTTTAATAGTTTGAATTGAAATTCGCGCAGCTTTGTATCGGAGGTGACACGATATGGTAAGCCAATCAAGGGTATCATTTATAAAATACCAACTGTATTTCTTTTCAGCAGATGGGGTAGTAGTAACTCTCTTTCAGAGTTCTTTATCAATAGCTTTTGACACAGCTTTATTGATCGGAGTCTTTTGCCCGTTTAAACTTAAAAATTTGCTCATGCAAACCTAATGCCTTTTTGTTAGAGTGAGAGGACCTTTTTAGTAAGTTTCTCCGCTTATTTGGCAGGGCGTTTATCTCGGATAAAAAGATCCAAGGGGATAAGGTTCAGCTCTCTCATTACATTTGCTTATTAACTCATTGTTTTCAGAGATTAGGTCTCGTATTCTTGGAATCCCCTCTTCTGCCAGTGTTTTAATAACACAGGTTTCCCGTCGATAGAAATGATTTTGTTGTTCCAAAGAATGGTTTCAAGCTTTGCATTAATATCATCAATAACCTCTTCCCATTGATTATTTGCCACTGAGCATTTAGCGAAGCTTTAAGAGAAGTTTACCTCCAATCGGTTTTAAGTAATTCAACAGAATCATCTTCCAGCCACTCGGTTCGTCACTGGCTAATTTCTTACAACAAATAATCCTCTGTGTCTAAATCATCGAATCCAGACGTGGAGCCTCTAGTCCTCCATTCTCAATATCGCCAACGAGAACAGAGCGCTTAACCTTGTCTTTGTCCTTCGAAATGAAGTCGAAAATGATTTTATTTACCTCTTTTAAAAACTCTTGATCAGAACAAATCATGCTCGCCCAATGCAGGAAAACAGGAATTATAAATGTCTTGACAATTTGAATTCTGCCAGTTATCGTCAGATCTCCCCATCTCCAAATGTGTAATTTTTGTCTGATAGAAGTAACAATTTTGTCGAAATTCAACATTGGTTTGGCGCGTAGGTCGTATGTGAAATGAATTCTCGTAACTCAGTGTTTAACCTACTTTCAGCTGAGGATAACTATGTTGAAATCAATAAAATCGTTGACTCATTGTTATTTATTACTATGTTATTCACTGCTATCTTTCTTATTATCTTTCTTTTTTCTTCTTTTTTTCTTTTCTTTAATGTAGATAAGGTATTACCATTTTGTAAATTTATTTATTTATTTATTTTTTCTTCTTCATTTTCTTCATCACCTCCCGCCGCGAATAGCTGGGCTAATTGCGGGAGGTGAAAAATATTGTAAACAATATGATTTTGAAAATAAAGTTGTTGTTGTTGTTTAACTTTTAGGTTTCTAATTTCAGTATCGCGTTTCGTAAAGGGTAATGCCCACCGCTGCCTAATAACAATACCTCGGACTTTTCATTATTAATTTTGTAGTCTGAGCATTCTTCAAAATCTTCTAAGTTCAGTTTTCTAATAACCTTGCTTCTTGCTCATAAAATGTCGGATTAGCAAAGGCGATAAAGAGCGTTTTCACTCACGAGACCAGAGGCCATGTTGTTTTACTAAAACAAGAGACGATTTTTGCACAAAAACAGAGTTTAATTCCGGGAGGAATGGTTGGTGCACCAACATGGTCGCCTGTCTTTGTTTTGGAATGCCAATATGGCTGCCGTTACGTCATATGTAAACGCTCTACGGGGGCTTATTACTTCAGTTTTCTAGTAAGCCCCCACCTCGCCTTTTCTAAACGGACGCAAGGAAGCAAGGTTACACTTTTAAAATCAGTTATTCATCCACCACGTTCACTTTTTATCGATACGGTTTTGCGAAAATGTGTTACTAAACAGAACTTACATATTTCGAAGCTCACTTTATTTGTTTTATATGTACCCTAACTGATTTTGGTTTGAAATGAGCCCCCCCCCCCCCCCTCCCGGCCCCCCGACCCCCTTAAAAAGTTTTCAAATAAGAAGTGCAAAGCGCTTTT
Organism: Meandrina meandrites; assembly: GCA_963693305.1. Classification (NCBI taxonomy): domain Eukaryota; kingdom Metazoa; phylum Cnidaria; class Anthozoa; order Scleractinia; family Meandrinidae; genus Meandrina; species Meandrina meandrites. Next base: position 54,151,070 of record OY855903.1, read on the forward strand.
ATCGCATGTAAATATTGAATTTTGTTTCAGCCAATTTATGTTCAGTATCGTTTAATAAGCGTGCTTCCTCCAAACAAAGCTATCATTGCGTATAATGATAGCCCGAGGAACATTTTCATGTCTCTTGGTAACCCGGCAAGATAACCATAACAATCTTAATGACTTTGTGAACCATGCAAGGACCACTTCAACAAACAAGAGCCAAGAGTAGCTGGATCTTTGTAAAGATCAGGATCAAATGCAAGGCTGATCTAACAGCTGTAAAAAGGTATATTTTACTTAGCCCAACATTTCGGTAAACAACACTATCCTTCATCAGCTGCATAAATATTGGGCGAAGTAAAATATACCTTTTTACAGCTGTTCGATCAGCCTTGCATTTTAAAGTTTCGGTATAACAATCTTACTCAGGCCTCGCGCACAGTGAAATATTTTTTTTTGAACTATTTTCAAATGTATTCCGGCTTCATCAAGGAAGATAATGGTGAAATGAGCGTGATTAACTAAACGTAAAAGCCATTGAAAAGTGAATGCATGCCACTTCCTTTCAGATGCGTATTATAATTTTCTCTTTCAAACAGCGACGACGGGTTTGTACTTTCGAATGGTAAATCAACATGCAAACGTTGAATAAATATGGATTAATAAAGAAATGTCACTTTGTGTTGTTGAAAATGATCATTGGCTTTTCGAATGTGAACAACAGGTAAAGTTGTCCTAAGAGGAAAGTAACCGACCTCCTTTTCCTATATTCGGCTTTAACGTTTAATTTTAAGTGCATGCTCTCCTCTGTCGACAAGTGCAACGTTCGAGGCAAATAAACAATTCAGTCCGTTCTAGGATTATAAATGGTCAACTGAAACAGAACCCATCGGAAAATCGTTCAAAAATAAGTGTCGAGTGGTGACGGTAGGGCGATCTTCAACGTAAAAGTTGGACACAGGATCTTTAACCTTGGAGTGGCCTGTGTGCACTGACTGAATATTAAATAAGTTTTCAGCAACCAAACGGTTCACTATACCTCTAGAAGAATCTTGATCCAAGAGCTTGTTTGAAATCCACAAGCCACCAAGACAGAAACAGATGACAATAAACAGCAGCTTATTCCTGTACCATAACCGTGATTTTCCCAACATGGTGGGTGGTTGGTAACAAATTGTTTGTGCGTGTCGCAGGCTTTTCTCTTCTCGGGATGTATTTTTTATACGAGTAAAGCTCTCAAAGATTACCAAGCAACTAAATTTATGTAAAAGCTCGAATTAATTTCGTGATCTGATTGGTTAAAAAAGCGAGACCTTAGGGCTTTTTTTGGTAAAATACATCTTATTAGACATTTTTGTTTTTTGTTTAAATAATTGTTCTGTTTTGCGAAATTGCAGTGAGCCAAAATTTAAGAATAATTTTCCTTTTTAAGAGAAACGCGCGCGATCGTGTCAAACAAGGGAAAATCAATCAGATTCGCGTTTCTATGATCTAATACACAATAGGTGTTTTATAATGCTAAATTTGACAAGAGGCATAAATTAGTTTATTTATTGAGGAAAAAAACTTTCATCGAACCGCATACTAAAAAAACATTTTTGCTGCCGCATTCTAATTTTGTGTCATTTATGAATAAACATAAAACAGCTTTTTTGTGTGTGAACGGAACTCTATACTCCAGAACTGTGCCTGTTCCTTTTAGATATCCTGGGTTTTTTTGTGTGTACCGTTTTCGGTTTCCTGCTGTTGGTAGCATGTTAAATTAGCAACCGCTCTCTCCATGCCAGGCTCGACGTTGCCTATGCCGTGAAATAACGAACTGTTCTTCCATGCAGCGCCACTGCTGTCTCGGGCTCGTAGGTCCGATAACTTTTTGCGCGATAAAATGTTCTTTAGTATACACCAATCAAAGTCTTTTCAGTTTTTTTTTGACTAGCATCACATCACTCTTTGTTATTTTGCCACAGCAGATCAACATGATGTCTGTTGTTTCCTTAGTAACCTATTTTAAAACAGTAAAAATGCACGTCCTTTTTGCATTTTCTTTTGTACCTGTAGTTTGGCCACGGCACGGTGTTCTGTCTTTTCCGTTGGTTCTTATAGCGCGAAGCGAAAAACCGCAACAACACTTTTCCTTTCGTTTCTCGCCCGAGGAGCATATAGCCTACAGTGGTTCTGTTCGTAGTCTATCGTTTTGCTTTAGCTGTTCCTTTCACTCATTCAGTCATTCGCTGTGGCGTAGGTCAAGTAATTAATTTTCTAATCATGAATAATCATAATACTGTCACGTTTCAGGCCGTAACATGACAACCAACTGTTCTGACAGGCTTGTTGTCTCAGCCAGCTGATTTGTTTTTCGCTCACTAGGAAGACTGCCCACAGGCAATCGCATAGAAATAATCTGCCACAAAATAAAGAGCGGGAGACTGGGGAGAGAATGTAAGAGCACCCCATGATCTCCTTCTCGTCGCCCTCCGCGGCCACATTGTCTTTAATCTTTTCAGATCCGATATGCTGTACATTTTCACTGTTTTCACATGGTTTTGTCAATGGGCGGGCTTTCGAATTTGAGCCCTCTCGGATTGCCATTACCAGCGAGCACTTTATAGACAACTGTCTTCACGCTAGTTGTTCTATTCTGTGCGGCACACACTCTGCTGACGAGACCCAATCAGGTCGAAACAGCTGTCCAGAGTTTGCATTTTTGGCTTTCAGTTTGGACTCTATCATGTCGTTGTCCCGTTAAGGCTTTTCATTTCTACGTAGTGTCAGCCTTGCAGTTTATTGTCTTTGTATTTTATTTTTGGCTGATTAGAGCTGTCAGTAGCTCCTACGTACACCAGCAGCATTTTCGTCCGCGGTCCCTTGCTTTCATTTGTCTTTAATACGGCCTACTTTCAAGGCTCTTTCCTTCTATTAAGGTGATTCCACTGAATTGCATTGCGCATCCTTGCTGCGCATGAGTTTTCGCGTCATTTAGTGTGCACACGAGCGCTCGCGCACACAACATTACGGCATTTCCTTCAGATTAAGCTTAGCAGGGAAATAAATGGTTATTTTTTTCTAAACGAGCACGGTGACCCCCATTTTTTAATGCATTAACTTAAATGACATGCGGTTAACTACAATATATCGCGATTTAAAGAAAAGTTGATTATTCTATTTAACAATTAGATTATTCGCTCTCAATTTCTATGAGGTGATAGTTGATGAGGCCGCAGGCCGAATCAACTATCACCTCATAGAAATTGAGAGCGAATAATCTAATTGTTTTAGTAGAATTCTGACTGAAATAAACGCAAATAATGGTTTCTAGTTATTTTCCTACGCATTATTGAACTTAACGGTTTAACGAAATCGCACGCATTGAATTGTCCTTGGTAAATTTGCAGTTGTTTACGCGCGTGCACCCGTTTTTCAATAATTCCAAGCTTTTAAAGTCAAGAAACCGCTAATGTCCTTCTTTTAGTCTTCTCGGCAATTTTATTAGCCATTTACATTTAAACTTCCTTCCAAAACTTCGGAAAAACGATAAAAACGTGGCATTCTGTGGACGACCTTCGGCAACTGCACACTAATGGCTGATAGTGTTCAATAGCTCAGCCAATCACATTGCAGCATTTGCATTAGTGTACAAGTAGAATTCTACTAATTTGAGATATTTTTATTTGAATGCTTTAAAAAGCACGTATTTTGGTAGTGCTGCTTACGTGCGCACGCAGCAAAATCTCTAATTTCTTTTATAATCTTAATTCCAGTTCAATTAAAATAGTTTGTTATGTAAGATTAAAGTCTATTTTGTATAACTGCTTCGCTGTTTTAATGCAAGAAATGTTTGTTTCTAGAAATGATAGTGCCCTTTTCGGATTACTAGGGTCCCTATTACAAACCTCGTGGGTCGTATATTTACCATAATAGCCATCCAGGTTGCACAAAAAACGAGCACGGTGACCCCCATTTTTTATTGCATTTTTGCAATGCTCATAACATAATTTTGAACTGGACCAAGTCTTAGAAAATTTTGATTACTGCTTCTTTCTCAGTGGAATCACCTTAAGAAAAGGCTTGACTTTTCTGGTAGTTTCGTACATTTATGGTTATAGATCTGAATTTATTTGACATTTTTACAAGATTTTGTTTGACGCCAGTTGTTTCAGTTTAGGGGGCTCCAGGGTTCGTCTGCAGCCTTCAGTTTTTTTTGTCCACGTGAGTCCGGTGATCGCTTACGGTTCGTCTGCGGCTGTCCACACGAGAACAATAAAATGAATCATTAACGCTCCAATATCTATCAATCGAGGACACCTGGGTATAAGAACCTGAATTTCGCATGACGTCCGTGTTTAACGATTTATGCGTTTACGCCGTTGGTAATTGATTCATTCTGAAGAGCGTATAATACAGGGGTTTATGTAAGACAAGCTACGAAGGAGATAGGTGCTAGGTTAAGTTAAGACAGGGGTACACCTAAAGCCCGTTTTCCCCCGCTGAACTTGGGTTTAATGCGAATATCTCGTCCGCGTTTCAAGCATTCCCAAAACCCTCAGCTCATTTCACAAAGCTATGTTTTAGCGGTGTTTTGTAACTTTTTTGGTGATTTTTGGGGATGTTTGGGAAGAGATAGTTTTTCTCAAAGGATTAGTAAGATTTGAATTAAAATTTGAAGTTTAAAATTAGTAGATTGACATCCAAACAGTCCCCTGACAACCTGGGGTACTCTTGCGTGGGGGTCAACTGTCTGTGGTGTTCCAAAAATAATTTTCTTCCATCTATCCCTTCTTTAAACCTCTTAAAATTTCACTAAAATTCCCGTTTACCCCCACCTTAAGGTCATTCCACCGAAATAGCACTGAACATAGATTTTCAAGCAAACTTTGCCCACTTGTTGATTATCATGGGAACTCAAAATTTTTGAATTAAAAAAGGGGGGTCACCACTTTCGTTTAGGAGCAGAAAGACCTTGTATTTACCACATAATTCCTTAAAAATTCCATTGCGAATACTGGAAAAGTACACTTTTTCGGTTATAATCTTTTTTTCAAACATAGAAATTGATCTGTATTCATTTTATAGAAAGAATTTGATCGTTACACCCAAAATACGTGAAAAAATTCATAGGTCCCCATACTCGTTTACGAGAAAGCGACGATTTATTTCTCTCGCGGGCTAAGTTGCATGAAAAAAAGCCGCCATTTTGTTTATGTGCGCGCGCTAATTAGGCGTTAAATTCTGCGCATTAAGGATGCGCAATACAATACAGGGCAATGACCTTAAAGGCAGACAATTGCATAGCTACTTTGACATTTACATCTAATTTACAGTGGATACAAGTTAAAACGCGCCTTTTAACATGTTTATATAACAACGAAACAAAAATGGAAAATACTCCGAGGAAAATGGTCCCCCGTCTCTGCTTCAGAGAAACGAGAAAATGTCGCCATTCTATAGACGACCTTCAGCCACTGCACACTAATTAACAATTATTCACCGAAGTGGAGGTGAATAGTGGTGGATATTTACCGAGCCGCGAAGCGGCGAGGTAAATATCCACCACTTTCACCGACACTGAGGTGAATAATTGTTTTAGTATATACCACACAAGTTGAATAACTAGCGGACCAAAACATTACTTTCGGTACCCAAAGCGACGCGCGAAGCCATTTTGTTTCTCTTCCGCTGCTCGGAAGTGAATAGTACTTTGCTAATCACCTCCGAGTTAACCAATCAGCGCGCGCGGAAAGCACTACTCACTTGTGCGGTATATACTAATGGCTGATAGTGTTCAATAGCTCAGCCAATCAGATTGCAGTAATTGCATTAGTATACTAGTAAAATTCTACTTATTGAATATAGGCCAATGGGAGAGCTTACAATGGAAGGCATTTTTACGTCTGAAATTTCAGGGAGCTTTGTATGCGTCTGTTTGTGTCGGGGGGGGGGGACTAATTTACTATTACGGTGTGATTTTCAGCATGTAGTCCCTTTAAAATGCCTCTCTTTCAATACACGCATTGTAGCGAATCTGCAGCTGGCCAAGCAGGAAACGAACGATTGCATTAGCGGTGGCCTCTCGCACAGCAGGCGTCCGAGAGTAAAACCTTTACATGCTCGATTGCATGTTACAGTTTCGGATTTTACATAATACTGTTATTACTTATCACAAATTCCTTAGTATTTGGGGCATATGTCGAGATCCAATAGGGATGAGATAAAAATCAGCTTATTATTTTAACTATAAAATAAAAATTGTTTTGGCTCACGGTGTTCAATGTGACAGTGTTTTCGCTTGCAGGGATTATCTCCAACACGGGAAACCAAAGATTTTAAGACTGAAAAACACGACAACCAGTTCTTTGGCCGTTTGTACGCCGACACGCAACGACTCTAAAAAAAGCGATTGGCGGGAGACAAAGAAAAAAGCAAAACCACGTGAAAACAGATAATTGTCAACGAACATCAGAAGGAGGATAAAGAATCAACAGGCCCGTACAGACTCAGTCTATCACATGACTTTGTCATCAAAACAAATGATCGTGGAAGTCAATTGAACGAGTGTGACCGCTATTGATCGGGCTGAAAGGTCACTTTTTAAATCCCGTTTTTAAACAGGAACGCTTCAATCGATTTCATAATCTTTCAAAAGAAACTTAAAATAATACGAAGTTATAAACTTTGGTTATTTGTTTTAGTTGTAAGTGGTTTTCCGAAGCCTTCTTTTTCAATAAAATGTGAATGGTTTTCATATGCGACGGTTATTTTTTTGTAGTAGCCTCAAAAACAGTCAAGGTTTAGTTACAACAAGAAACATGATAATCTGAACCGTATATTATGGCAGATTTCCCAAACGAGCGATTTCTTAATTTTGCTTTTTAAAAAGCGGTCTATTCCTGCGTCTCTTTTAATTGCCGCACAAACGCACGTAGATGCCTATACTGACCTAGTACCCACCATATTTGTCGTTTAAAACGCCAGTGTTCTAAGAAGTCTAAAATATCGGAGAATTACATCAAAATCTTAGCATTCAGTAAAAATGGTGGTTTTATGCCAAATTATTAATAAAATCAAAACAAATAAAATAACTTAAGCTGACGTATACCTCAAAATTGCCGATTTGTTTAGCATTCTTTTCAACCTGGAAAGAGTGAGTAGAATACATCAAAGCTCCAAGTTCGGGCGTGTTACGTTCGATTGGTGTAATGAATTTAGGACGGAAAGCTAGGTCCTTTTGCTTTCCAAGTTTTTGTCGCTTTGCAAGCCCATCCTTTTATTTTCATGAGTTATTCTTTGTTGTTATGTAACACAATGCACACTAATGGCACCGCATTATTTTACACCTACTCAGAGTACTTCTATTTGTTTCCAGTCTTCATACCTTTTTAATTATTTTTTGGTCGAATTCAGGGGTGGTTAACTACCAAATCCACCCCCCTCTAAATCACCACCATATTTAAGATGTCCTTTTAGTTTATCACAAAATATTTCCTTGTCACTGCGAGAGACAACATGGAAGTTTGTTTTTTTTTTAGGAAAAGTGGACAGAAAAAAAAAACAATTTCTTCCAAACCCTGTTTTTTAGGGACTTGCTTTTTGGCAATGTCTTAGTTTAATTCACGGGAAATATCTTTTCCCTTCCAGATGATGTCATTCCAAGGGTATTACTAAGTTTTCGTTTTCTCGAGTTGGTGTATGTATTTTAGTTAAGCTTGTCTTCAGCTGTGCGCCAATTAAAATAATGCTTAGTATGATTGTTGGGACAGTTATAAGATGTTGTAAATCAAGCCAGCTCGGACAGAAAACGGGAATGTATGAAAGGAATAGAAGGGATTAGATGTGTGAACTGCCGGTGGCTTCAAGGCTGGGTCGCCCACTACCTCTCGGAACGAGTTATTTCATTGGTTCCTAAAACAATACATAACAGGCTATAACAATGCCCCTATCCCTGAATAACAATAGAGGTAGTGTTTACAGCGGGCGAATGAAAATAGAGGTTTTAGAGAGGTAGTGTCTTACTGTCAAGGCTGCCTAGAAACCTGAAAGTCATAGCTAGTGGGGAATAGGGTGAAAAGGGAGAGGAAGCGGCAAAGCAGTGATATCCTGCATATGATGAATCAGACACACAGCCGTCGGACTTTCCAAACGCCCTACGAATCTATGGGTGCTTGGCTCCTTTGTTTTTTCCCAACACCATCGCCTGGTATTTTGAACTGGCCCTTTTCATCCCATTTTGCACAAACCATTTATCAGCACAGCAAGATCAGTGTTAATGGTTTCTTCAAATCCAGGAAGGTAATTTATCTGCATAAAGATTTGTGTATCGCCGGCGTAAGTTGACAGCGTACTCTCCTTAATAACATAATTATGAAAGGTTTTCATAAAGATGTTGAATATAAGGGGCCGGGAATTGATCCTTGAGGGACACCATTACATATTGATTGCCACTTTGAAAGTGTGTCCCGCAGTCTCACTCTTTGGAATCGATTTGATAAGTAATCCCTTCTGAGAGCAGTTGTTGCTTCGTCAGCTCCATATTCTTTCAGTTTCAAAGAGGTAAGGTGTCAAAAGCCTTCGACAAATCCGTAGAGGCCATTGTGATCGTTTTGTTGTCATCAATTTCTTTCTTCCATTGTTCGGTTAAGCTTAGAAGTGCTGTGTCACAACCATGATAATTCCTGTAAGCAAACACATATTTATGATAAATTCCTTCAAACTGTGGTCTTATTCGGTGATGTGCAAGTCTTTCAAAAACTTTCGAAAAAGCAGAAAGAATCCTTACGGGTCGATAGTTGATTTTCAGTAGGCTGCAATCCTTTTTGAGAACTGGAGTCATCTCAACAAGCTTCCACGGTTGTGGTATTTTAGTGGAAGTTAAAAACATGATTTATCAGTGTACTAAGAAGATAGCACAAAACTTCCATCGATTCTTCGACTGCTCGTGGAGAGATCCCGTCACATCCAGTAGCCTTTAAGATTCCTCATTACCTCATAAACTTCTGTTCGATTCGTGTTGCTTATCGACACATTGGGCCTGTTTATTAAATTATTTGATATGTGCGATAAATCAGCTGGTGAAGTAGAACTGGTGAAGAATTCATTTAATGTTTCGGCCACCTCTTGCGGCTGATGATTTTGTCGCCCTCCTTTAATGTGATTCCACTATTGTTTACATTTTTGCGGGAGTTAACACAGAGAAAAAAGGAATCGCTGAAATCTGGCAAAGCACAGAGAGAGCATATCCAGTCCACTGATGGGTTGTTGAGATAGCACTGAAAGGCCCTGCTTGACATTTTTAAACATCTCACGTGCGACCAAGTGTTGCAATCAGCACATAAAATAGCATTTTGGTTCCCTCTTACGGGTTTAGCACATTCGCGACAGGGATATTTGGCGGTGGACTCATTCTTCGGACCAGGATTTGGTGAGACATCGCCAGAAATCAGACGTCTTTGTACTTGAAATGTGCTGACGCCAGCAGCAGTGTATAATAATCTTCTTACTTGAAAACGCCTCGATCGTAGCTAAACATTTGTTTGTAATAAGGGAAGTGTCCTCGAAGCAAAGAAGTGTGGTTTGGCGGCTTGTGAACTTCTCGCAGATGTAAAACGAGGAGTAAAAGCGACAATGGTGTGCCGCTCATTCAGACGCGTCTGGCCGCCATCTTGCCTCTTGCCGGCGAAAATCGACATATGTTTTGATATATTTTCGTCTTGCCTTGATTGAGAAGATATCTGCCAATAGCCCTTTTTATTCTTTAATAAATCAATCAACCATTTGCTGAAATGATCCCAAAAAGGTACTTCCTTTCGGTCTTGCTGAAACCTCCTTTCTCTCTGGTGGGACAGACATGTAACCATATGGCTGGAAGCATCCTTGGGTAGAAGACTGAACAGACTCGGCTGGTGGCTGAGCTGACATAATCGTCTCCATGAGCTGAAGCTCGTGTCTCCGGGCCATCTAGTTTTTTTCGCGATAAAACTCAAGGACACCTTTGGTTGGGCCTCTCTCTAACACCGTCTCCATGCATTCAACAGCACTCGAGACATCTTTTTTTCTTTTTTTCCCTCGGTTTTTGACTGGTACAAAAAGCTTCCTATCATCTGACGATCCGTTATCCATACTCTCCTCGCTGCCCTCTACACTTGCTGGACTTGCCCTTGACTGCTCATTAACACCTTCACTGCTGCCACAAGTTGGTTCCACTGCTCTTTCAGGCTGACACGAATCACGAGTTTTAACGAGAGCAAACAGCACGGGGAACCAGGGCCCATAATTCTTTTTCTCCTGGAAGCGATCAACACCTGTCGCGGTTTTGATGGTAAGAGCCACCTTTTTGCATTCGCTTATCAGCTTCTTTAACTTGTTTCTCACCTGCTCCACAGTGAACACAACGTCATCACCACGTGCTTCGAAACGTTCCTGGATATCTTTAAGCAACTTGCTATAACGTCGTTGTCTCTTGAGTTTTTGGAATTCGTGAAGAGAATCTTTCTTTTTGTAATATTCACTGTTGCAAACGATGTCCACCATATGAGTAACGTCTTCATCCTTCCAATGAGATTTCCTTCCAGGACCAGCTTTCTTCTTCTTTGCCCGATCGGTTTTCCGAAGCTTGCTAAAATCAGGGTCGCTGTCTTCCTGGTCTCCTTCTTCGCCTTGCCCACTGTAATTTCCATAGCCAGCTATTGGAATGTTTTCGTCAAAGGGTTCTTCTTCGTTGGGTGATATATCACCAACCTGCTCTTCGGCGGAGGAAATTTCGTTGACATTCCTTCGCCAAGCCGCCATGTTTTTACATCTAGCGGGAATTTCGCGGGAATGACATTCAATGCCCAACTCCCCGCAGGAACGCAATCCCGCGGCAAATCCCGCTAAAAATAATTTATGAATTCTGTTTGGCACGGCAGAAGCGCGACGTTTGGATCACTGCCGTGCCAGAGTCGTGTAGCACGGAACTTGTTTGATTTGCCGAACTTAGTTTTTAGTTTGATTCAGACGCCGTACTTCTGCCGTTCTTTTGTCGAACTTAATTCCTGAATTTATTTCGGCACGGCAGAAGCACGACGTCTGAACTGGGCCTAAGCTTCTTCCAAAATATTTTATGTAGACCCTCGATTCATTTCTTATATGTGTAAGTTTCTTTCTTTTCTGTACAAGTTTCATAATAAAGTTGTTGTTGTTGATTCAATTGATGGTATAAGATGAAATCAAGTTTAAAATATGCGGAAAAAATCTTGAAATGTAACGGCTCAATTATCCCTACCTGACATTTATCTCTAAAGACTTTCATTTCGTTAAAAAAAAAAAGAAATCGCAGCCGTAAACGTTTAATAAAAATATTTCAATGACAGGGTTGCCACGGTCAGGAAAAAGTTAGGGAATTTTGCAAAAAGTCAGGAAAAATCTTAGTTCTTGTCAAAGTCAGTGAGAAGTCAGGGTTTACTTCAGTCACCAAGGAAGATGAAGGAGGGGCTTGAGAAAATGGTTCAGGAACTTACTAAAGAAGCGAATGCACTTGCTACAGAGGCTGAAACAAAAAACAAAATGGATTTGTTTGTGAAGTCAAATGCCATGCGTTTGAAATCCCATTAAAAACGTAAAGAGATCGAAGATTAAGAGAAAAATATGAATGGTCTGCAAAAAAAGCTTAAGCAAATGTTAATGTGGACTTGGCTTATTTGATAATTCGCCTAATGTGAGGTCAGTGAAAATTGTTTGAGGTCAGTGAAAAGTCAGGGAATTTTTGGGGCTCTTATGACTGGCAACCCTGATATACATCAATGATTGTTTAATTCATTCGCACAGAACTCCTTTGCATCTTATTTTATTTAAGAAATACCTCATCTGACCGAATGATTTATTGCGCAATTCACTCTCATTGCAACGCCTTCCCGGCAGTTTGAAATTAATTTTGTTACACTTTACTTGCAGGTTCTAAAAATGTGTGCTTCATTTGCCTAGAGGATTTCAATATACCATCCTCCGGCTGCTGTGGGCAAACCGTCCACACTGAACGTGTATCATGGTAAGGCATATTTTAATTTACAATTCTAAAGTGCTTTGTAAAGTTTTGTAGAGGTCGTACCTAAACTGTACCTTTGATTTCATTTCGGTTAGATGACAAGAAAGACAGAAACAGCAAGTCAATGGCCAGCCTGTAGGAAGCAGTATCCACTGCCTTCTCAAGAAGAAACAGTAGGGGATAAAATGCTCATGCGGCATTTAAGAGAAGTAAGAAGCGTTTTTAACAACATGTCTTACAATCTAATGAGAAAACAAAGAACAGACAAGCTGATCTTTTGCTAATTAATCTGATTATCGCTCCTTTTGTTGTTACAGGATAATCAGTTAATCGCTTTTTTTTTGCTGTCGATTCGATGTTGTCGGAATGGCACAAATCCAGAAGTTATCGATATCCTAATAGTTGATATCCCAATCTCTCTTTTTTTCCCCGGCGTATTTTTGCAGGGAAAGACCCCCAAGAACTGAAGAAAAAAGGACATGCACTGCCTGTGTATGTTGCGTCACAAAGACATGATTTTGCGTTTAACATAAGAAGGATTGCAGCGTGCGTGTCGGCGATGTGCCACGGCAGTCCAAAACTGCCAACATTGTTTTAGATTAATGAGGAAGTTTCGCACTATTATTATTATTACTATGGCTAACTTCTTATTGGTCTCGAACAGGTAACTAAACTTACTTTGCAAAATGTTTTATTTGGAATAATATCAAATCAATGCCCTTCAATTAATTTACTCAATTACCTAATTATTATTGGAAAATTGTCTCTGTGGGACTGCAGAAGAAACCAAACACACCCTAATATTCAAGGTTATCAGAACAAAATAGCTATTAAATATGTAACTTTTAGGATAATAAATAAGGATAATTTTAGAAATGGATATTTACACCACACATAATTTAGTAGGTTATCTAGATTTGCTGTCTTCTTTTTCTTTTATTTTACTTCTCTTTTTTTCCTTTTCGCTTTTTTGCGTGTTTAATCTTACTTTATTTTTGTAAAAGTCTAGTTACTGATGTACCGGTTTCACTTATTGTTAACTTTTTTGTATTCTTATTCTGAATATCAATGTAACTGTAAGTTGTAAAACTGTCAATAAAGAACACGTCTTAAAAAAAGTTTTGATCGCGTGACTAATGTTCAGTCAATGGTTGTAGTTTGCGTCAAATAAAACCGGCGTTGGCTGTAAATCACGATACCAGCGCAATGTTGTAGACTGTCTGTCTTTGGCTATCAAAATAAAAAAAAATACTTAGAGAATGTCGTCCGTGATACTGTAACGGTGCATACCCTGAAGCTTACAGTTGTTATTCCCTTAAAATTCCTGATTCAATCTTCTGTGTTAATGAAGTAATTTCGTATAGTTACTGTAACGGTTTTAGATCTAATTGTTTCCGATATATTTAATGGTTTGGGTATTGAAACAAAATAACGATAATTGGAGAGGACAAATGTTTCCTTGACAGAAATGCAGCTGCAAAAATACTTTACTCACCATCTTCTTTGGTGTTGCCCTTGTTAACTCCAAAAACGTCAGCTAAGAACTCTGTTCGAACTTCCTGGGGAAGTGATTTCAATTGCTCCAGCTTGCAGTTGCCTTTAAAGTTTCCAAAGCATCTGACATGTAGGGCATGATAAAAGGATTTGCTCAAAGCTGGGATGAGTGCTTCTCCTCCAACGCTTGGATGAGTGCTTCTTCTCCATCTGTTCCGAAGGCAAGCAATAAAGAGACCTCTTTTTTAAGCCCCACTAGGTTTTGAGAAAAGGCCTTTCTTTGATGAAGCAACATTGGTCCAAGCATAAGTGGGGGTTTGTTTTCCTATCCTTTAACATCAGGTTCCGATAGGTTGTGACAGTCAAATGAAACTTCCCCAGGTTCAAGGTGGGATCTACTCCAAAGACAGCAAATTTTGCGAGATTAGCACAGAATCGAACCATGTCTCGCAGTTGCCTAGGTCTGTACGAAGTTTGGGTCCTGTTACTTCTCTTAAAAATGCGCTTTCCCGATTACCGAGCTGCTGCCTTTTGGAATTCATAAGTACAAGTAGCACAGAATCAACCTCCGTTGTGGCCTTTAACAGCTTGAACACGTGAAAATGTTTCTCAGTAAGGTTTAATTTTAAATGCATAATACATACCCGGAATGACCTAGAAGTACTTCTTCAGATCTGGCGAGGATTTGTTCTTGTCATAAAATCGTTTTAGATTATACATGACCCATTCTGTTGCCGGAACGTCATCTTCGCCAAGCTGATACAAATTGCCCTCGTCATCCATAGCAAATCTATACTTGTGGAGCCCATTGTTCCACCAGGCTCCCATATCATCACTTTTGATGCCGTCCTCGTTTTTGAGATGTGTCCTGTCCACTAAAAATGTAACATTGTGTTGAATAGCACGAGGGGTGGTTTTGCAGACCTATCCCTCTTGCAATGGCGCCAACAATATTTCTATCGCTTCCCTAGGTGACAACGGCTTATTAGTCCATTCGAAGGCAGGCGCTTCCTCATTGTTTTCAGGTCTAAGTTGAAGGTTGCTTCGCTATCCGACAACTCTATCGTCGTGCGGTTCATTCACTTGAGCTATTAGCTAAGTTTTGAACACGTGCTGTACACATACAAACCGTGTAGAACTTCCAACTATATAGGTACAGGCTTACCAGACTGTGTTTGTGAGGTCACAGCACGCCCCATATAAAAATTCAAATTTTCTCGCTAATCGCTATTGTAAATATTTAAGCTTCCTAAAATCGGCTTTTACTGCTGTCTATTTGCAATAAAATGAATTAGAAACATTTCCGCAATGTTTAAGTTTGTTTTTACGCAGTTGTTTTGACGATTTGAAGCGTGCGAGAGCAGTTCTATGAGTTTGAGTTTTGACTCGTGTAATGGAAATGTCGGAAATGTCGGAAATGTCGACAGCAAAGCCGAAGACAACCGGGCCTGGGAAATTAATTTATTTAAATATTCACTGAATTTCCTGAATATGGAAATAAGCGCTCAGGAAATTCACTGAATATTTAAATAAATTAATTTCCCAGGCCCGGTTGTCTTCGGCTTTGCTGTCGACATTTCCGAAGTGTTTCTTTGGGGTGTCCCAGAGGAGGTTTTGTAGTGGGGCACGTTCTGCTTTGTAGAGCGGGCATAGGCAGTAATTTTGACCAATTTTAGCGAAAATTGCATAAATTGTCCCGACAACTGGTACATATCATGGTAAATCGGCAAATTTACGACCTAATTTCATATTTCAGCAAGGTTTAAAAGAACTATTCGCGAACTGGTTGGACTCAAATTTGGCCAGATTATAGTTCAAAGACTGTTCTATCGAGGACCGGGAGCTCTTACTAAAGCGAGTAGGGGAAAGATATTTTTTGGGCTACATTCCAGAGGCGGTACCCGATTCTTGGATGTGGAAGTTGCACGCCCTGTGTAAATATTAGTATTCTATACACGAGTCAAAGCTTAAACTCATAGAACTGCTCCCGCACGCTTCAAATCGTCAAAACAACTGCGTAAAAACAAACTTAAACATTGCGAAAATGTTTCTAATTCATTTTATTGCAAATAGACAGCAGTAAAAGCCGATTTTAGGAAGCTTAAATATTTACAATAGCGATTAGCGAGAAAATTTGAATTTTTATATGGGGCGTGCGCATTTTACCATCCATCATCCGCCATCCGCCGCCATCCGGTCAGCGTTTTACAGAGACCTCCTGGGAAACAACTCTCCAGACCATTTTCAAACGCGTCTGCGAATACTGGCGTCTACCCTGCGAGTACAGCCGCTTCTTATCGCTCCCGGCCAAACCGGCCGAGAGCGATGAGAGGCCGCTGCATTCGCAGGCTAGCTGGCATCTGATTGAGCAGAAAAAATCCTCTTGTATTACTCTGCCCAATCGGCGAACAGTAACTTTAGAGTCTCTTTCGTGTGCTCTTACGTGGCGTTTGTTTTATCGGCCATAATTTAGTTTTAATTTACAACTGAGAGCCAAAAAAAGACGGGAAATTATTTCGGATGCCAGGTTGATTAAATAAGGTTATAAAACCGTCTTCCAATTCAAACGTTTCATACGGTTCGTTAGTGTGTCCAAAGCAACGATCTGGCAGTATAAAATCACGCGGCTCACCTCTCTCTTATTTTTCAAACTCTTTTGATTCTTTTATTTTGTGTGTTGGGAAGGTATTTAAATAAGAGATATAAAAACCGGGGTTACTCTTTTAAAATATTGGAATTGAATTAGACTACCTTATATTACTTACTCTTTTCTGCAAGAATATAAGTCCGCCATTTTGAATAATCCATTCAAACTGGTCTAAAAACCAGTTTGACGGTAATATACAAGAAAAAGAGGGGATGAAGTAAGAGAGTTAATCCCCCATATAGGCCTTGTTCCAAAGGTAATCACTCTCAAGCTATTTTTAGACATGGTACACAATTCACCCGCGGATGTTAACACGCGTTGCGTGGCTATTCTCGCGTGTTTTTGAGAGATGATCATAAACGCAGTGGCAGGAAATGTGATGTGAAAGTGGCTTGTATTCATTTTGTCGACGAACTAAATACTAAAACATTTCCATAAAATGATCAGAAGGCTAGAGGAATGCAAGGGTCAAACAAAACTATAAGAAAAAGTGGTAGAGCTGACGGAGCTCAACCTAGAATTGTCGGGATCGAGTGCGAGTTAATTACAGTCGAACCCCTATTAAGCGGCCAGCCATTAAGCGGCCAGTTACTTAAGTCTCAAAGTTATTGTCAGTATAATACTGTAAATAAAGCCCCTTTTAAGCGGCCACCTCTATTAAGCGACCGCGTTCACCTTTCTGCCGTCCATTGAGCGTTCTTCTATTGTTTTCGCCCCTATTTAGCGGCCAGTAAGAATATAATATACGATGTTTGGATTTATTTTCAAAAAATTCGAACAGTGACGCCTGATTAAATCATTCACAAGCCGTCTTCATGTGGTTCCGTTATTCCTTTTCACGCTATTTTATATTAAAATAACGTTACCTTTTCAAACAGCCTTATGCTAATTTCTGACGAACCCCTTTTAAGTGGCTAGTTGCCATTTTGCCGAGGGTGGCCGCTTATTAGGGGTTCTACTCTAGTTCCAGCTAAGTTCTGTTTTTTCGCAGCTGGAAAAATTGCGCATGCCCCGGCCGGAATAATCGTCAAACAAGCGACACTATGACTTACAGGTAAGTGAAATAAAAAGCAATTTTTAAATAACGCTGTGGCTATACGCCCGGCCGTCCGGCACAGTCTTAAATGGACTAAATGCCTGGTGGTCAGTATTTTTCAAAGAATTTCCACTGAAATGTTCTTTCGAACTTCTTGAGAGTATAAGATGTTTTTCTTTAAGAATATCGAGCGATTCCAAAAACCATGATGGTTTTCTAGTTGACGAAATATCCTTATACTTGGGTATACCATAAAATCGCTGTGTTCTTTTCTTTTCTTTTCTTTGTGTTTATTCTAGCAACCAATAGAAATTTAGAGCCCTGTGTGTTTAATCTTCTCGCATAACCCCTTGAATTCCCTAGGTACGTGTAAATAAAACCCGAGTTAATTTTACCTTAATGGGAAAATTATACTGGGGGAATCAAGTTTATCTAGGGTAGTGTAACCGCAGCTAATGTTTGATGTTTTTGTTTGGTAAATTATTAAAGGTGCATAGAAAACGCCAGTTGCTTGCAACCGCAGAAC
Organism: Meandrina meandrites; assembly: GCA_963693305.1. NCBI lineage: Eukaryota > Metazoa > Cnidaria > Anthozoa > Scleractinia > Meandrinidae > Meandrina > Meandrina meandrites. Next base: position 54,168,768 of record OY855903.1, read on the forward strand.
AGCTCGTTTTCGAATTTCACTACCATTAAAACCACATTTTGTGAACATTATCTAGTCCAAAAAGACTTTTCTATTTATTTCCTAAATGACCAATAATCTGATTATCCCTGATGTGTATCCATCTCTTACAGTCAAGCGTGTCGAACCGTAGCCACCTGACAAAGTTTTTGACGTCTTTTTGACAAGTTTTTGATTAGTTTGATGGCTTCCGGTTGCACAACGGTTCATACGGACGATCTATGAAACGTTCAGTTTCAACCGGGTTAACAAACCCAGAAGACTTGAAATTGAAAGTAAGGTCTCACAAAAATCTTTAAAGTGCATTTTCTGTACGAAAAGTTAAGTTTGACCAAATTTTTGTCGGCATAAAATTTATTTATCGCTCTGACGTTTGAAGGCGAATCGTGCAACGGTTGATACCCCGCCTTCCATTTCAAGACATTTGATTGGTAGTTTAAAGCAACCGGAAGCCATAAAACTCATCAAAGTAATAAAAAACTTGTCAAAAGATGTCAAAAACTTTGTCGGGTGGCTATGGTTCGACGCGCTTGACTGTAAAAGTAAACCAAATTACTTGTTGGTACGGTAAATGTTGCTGGACAACTGTACAGGAACTCTGTAGACCAATCAGAATGCCGAATTCTTGTATTCACCTTTGGAAATTATGTTTATATTTTTGATTGATAAACTGTAAAGCGTTGCACCCATGAGCTATTATTCTTCATGTCGTAAATCTCTTGTAAAGGACCAGGAAATTCATATCCAAACAACTTGAAGTCCAGCTCATAAAACTGCCATAACTTGAAGATTTCCTCTCGGGTCAGACCTGAGTAATATTCCAACATGTATGGCCGGGACTTCGATGGGTGATACTCAGGAAAAGTTACAAATTTGTCGACGCCTATTTCCTTTAAAAAAAGAGGTGCTTCCTCGGCGAGGTTCTCAAAATGGCCAATGAAGTCGTAATCTATTTCACAGGGACAAATCTGCTCGTAGGAACGCCAGTGTTGGTTCATTGATATAGAAGAATGATTGAAGGAGAGAACGTACCTGACAAACCATGGAAAGTTCATGTTTTTTAACTCTTGGTCAGTGATATTCGGCTCAACCTTCTTCCAAAAGCATGCGCCTTTCCTTATGACCTTATCCCGGTAAGCTGATAGAAGACGCAAAAATGGCTCTCGGACAAACATGGCTTTGTAGTAAGTATCGAGAATAGTCTTTCTCTCAGCTGGCGGATAATCAATGAGAAAAGAAAATAAACTTTTATTGTGAGGGGAAACTCTCAGACCCGTACCGTTATGTCGCACTTGATATAAAACTCTTTTCCAAGTGGTGCAGGAAACTTTGGGGATGAAACAGAACACAAGCTTCAGATCTTCCATAACAATGAAGCGAGTAAAGTCAGCCTGCTCGATAAAGTCAGGATTTGGTGGCTTGTTTTGGCATTGCTCCCGAAGAATCCTTTTTCGTTCTGCCAGCTTTGTTGCAAACCATGATGGAACTGAAAAAGTATAATGTTCAATGTAATTAAGGTAATGTTAACTTATACTTAGAATATACTAAACAGAAAGGGGCAGAGCTGCTCATCGGAAAATTTAAATGAAACCCCTAAACGACACCAGTCCCTTCGCGGCTCAAGTTTTCTTTGATCACCTAAAGGTACCATTTTTTGGTCTAGATTGAAAAAAAAAAAAATAGTATCACAGCGTTTGCATAGCCTACTACGCTCGTCACGCGTCGGACTCTGACTTGAAAAACACTGATGTCAAAAAAATAAAGTTTATAAAATGAAGTTGAACAAGCATACCATAAAGCTTATTTTAGCCCTTCCTCCCCCTCCCCAAATCTCATTTATGCGCCGTCTTTTTTTCACAGCATTCTGCTAGTAATCTACAACACTTCCTACAATATACATTACACTACATCACTTATAACCAAAAAAATAATTTCATTTCATTACTTATAATTTTAATTACAGAAAATTCAATATCTAAAGGAAAAAAAATGTTACAATACAATACTAACTAATACCTGATTCATACCAACAAAACATGTTTAGTTAAACCAGGTTTAACAAAATGAACATCAGCACCAGACAACTGACAGACTAAATTTTACATAGTGTTCAAGTATGCTCTAACTTGTGCTTTCATTGTGCCAAATTTGAAGTCGATAAACATCAGTCAGCAACTTCCATGAAGAAAACAATTTTAAACCGTGTTTAACTAAACAACATTTAAACATGTTTAAGCTTTGGTGTGAATGGGGTATGAGTTTCATTTCACACTTTCAAAAACACACATACACCCGTTACGTCCTGATGCATGAATTATAAGTCAGTATTTTGGAGAAATTTGCCTGATTTCGCAGTATGATCGTATAGCTTATTCTGTGACTTTGCAATCTCTAGTTCAAGATTTGAATCCGTGCTTGGTGTAGCCTCTAATTAGAGGAGAGGAGGTGTTTTTACAACGACATGAATACAAATATGGTTTGGCGATAAGTAGTACATGACTGACAAATAACTCGTCTTCACAATTTAGCATTCCAAACTTTGTTGTTTAGATTGTTTATATTGACTTAAAATTGCAGAGTCACATTATAACCTTAGCCCTGAATTCTTTGGCATAAATACAAGAGATTGAGATATGTTCAAGGGATTCGATTTCCTTTCCACAAAAAATGCTGGGGAAGGCAAAGCACTAATTTTATTTAAAAAGTCGTTTGTCACAAGATACTTGTTTAATAGTTTGAATTGAAATTCGCGCAGCTTTGTATCGGAGGTGATACGATATGGTAAGCCAATCAAGGGTATCATTTATAAAATACCAACTGTATTTAAGTGTAAACAATTCTATTCAATGATGATATCAACTAAAGCGAAAACTCCGAATAGTTTTAAAAAGTTGTTAGCTGATTTTAATCTCTCAAATCCACAAGACGCTTTTTCAATTCCATATCAATCAGCAAGCGAAACGTATGTTTGGTCATTCCAATATAGATTGTTGAATTTCATTTTGTTTACGAATGACAAATTATTCAAAATAGGTTTAAGCGATTCGGACAAGTGCTCTTTTTGTGGAACCTACACGGAAGATTTGTATCACCTCTTCTTTATCTGCTCCTCTGTGCGGGTCTTCTGGAATAGATTCGCAGTCTGGTGGTCTGATATTAGTGGTGAAAATTTGTCTTTGTCTTTAAAAGACATTATAATTGGCTTTCTTCAGAGAAAAGATTTATTAAATTATTTAATAATTCTTGGTAAGATATTTATTTGGGAGTTTAGAAAAAATAAGATCCCTCCAAAGTTGAGATTGCTCCTGCACAAGGTCGAAGCTAAGCAAGAGGTCGAGAAGGTAATTGCAATTAAGAACCGAAAGCTTCGCGATTTTTATACAAGATGGGAACTTCTGTTGTAATCTTATAATAGTTTATTTAAAGGAAAAAAATGGAATGTCCGCTGGATTTACTAACTTAAATAGTTTTTTTTTCACGCGCTAGAATTTTATTTATTTTTTCTTTTTAACTGGGATTAATTGGGCATCTGCATGGTCTATGTATGTGTTACTGCAGTGCAAAAGAAAAAAGGGTAATTATTGTAGTTAGTTTAAGTACTGCACTGTAAGTAGAGTAATGTAACTGTTGTATTGTAAATGTCATGTAAGTGATGTAGTCAAGTAATGTAAGTTTTGGTTGTAAGTAAGTAAGTAAGCATGTAAGTTCTTACCGTAATGCAATGTAATGTAACTTGTAATGTAACTTGTTTTGTGTCTTGCAATAAAAAAAAAAAAAAAAACTGTATTTCTTTGGAGCAGATGGGGTAGTAATAACTCTCTTTCAGAGTTCTTTATCAATAGTTTTTGACACAGCTTTATTGATCGGAGTCTTTTGCCCGTTTAAACTTAAAAATTTGCTCGTGCAAACCTAATGCGTTTTTGTTAGAGTGAGAGGACCTTTTTAGTAAGTTTCTCCGCTTATTTGGCAGGGCGTTTATCTCGGATAAAAAGACCCAAGGGGATAAGGTTCAGCTCTCTCATTACATTTGCTTATTAACTCATTGTTTTCAGAGATTAGGTCTCGTATTCTTGGAATCCCCTCTTCTGCCAGTGTTTTAATAACACAGGTTTCCCGTCGATAGAAATGATTTTGTTGTTCCAAAGAATGGTTTCAAGCTTTGCAATAATATCATCAATAACTTCTTCCCATTGATTATTTGCCACTGAGCATTTAGCGAAGCTTTAAGAGAAGTTTACCTCCAATCGGTTTTAAGTAATTCAATAGAATCATCTTCCAGCCACTCGGTTCGTTACTGGCTAATTTCTTACAACAAATAATCCTCTGTGTCTAAATCATTGAATCCAGACGTGGAGCCTCTAGTCCTCCATTCTCAATATCGCCAACGAGAACAGAGCGCTTAACCTTGTCTTTGTCCTTCGAAATGAATTTGAAAATAATTTTATTTACCTCTTTTAAAAACTCTAACAACAACAACAACAACAACAACAACCATTTTATTTTGCCAAATTAAATTGAGAAAAAAATTACAGCAGAATAGAAAATTAACTAAAATAGGCAAAAAAACTACTCAGAATAGAAATAAACTAAACGAGCTGAGTAGTTACAAAAAAGGAATTTAATTGCTTGACGAGGTTGTACATAAAAGAAGACAAAAATAAACTGAGCCAAGTAATAAGTAATTAAGTACTACGCAAAAAAGAAAAAAAAAAAAAAAAAAAAAAAAAAAAAAAAAGAAAAAGAAAAGAGAAGATGGAAAAGACAGTACCAGTTAATGTTTGAATTAAAACATATAAGTTTAATACAAGCGAAAAGGAAGTTAAAATACTAAGCCAGCATTAACCATAAGTACTTACATAACGCTTTTTCATAGTCTGCTTAAATGAATGGAGAGATAGACTTTTTAGTTCTTGATCAGAACAAATCATGCTCGCCCAATGCAGCAACAGGAATTATAAATGTCTTGACAATTTGAATTCTGCCAGTTATCGTGAGACCTCCCCATCTCCAAATGTGTAATTTTTGTCTGATAGAAGTAACAATTCTGTCGAAATGCAACACTGGTTTGGCGCGTAGGTCGTATGTGAAATGAACTCTCGTAACTCAGTGTTTAACTTACTTTCAGCTGAGGATAACTATGTTGAAATCAATAAAATCGTTGACTCATTGTTATTTATTACTATGTTATTCACTGCTATCTTTCTTATTATCTGTCTTTTTTCTTCTCTTTTTCTTTTCTTTAATGTAGATAAGGTATTACCATTTTGTAAATTTATTTATTTATTTATTTATTTATTTATTTATTTATTTATTTATTTATTTATTTATTTATTTATTTATTTATTTATTTATTTTTTCTTCTTCATTTTCTTCTTCACCTCCCGCCGCGAATAGCTGGGCTAATTGCGGGAGGTGAAAAATATCGTAAACAATATGATTTTGAAAATAAAGTTTTGTTGTTGTTGTTTAACTTTTAGGTTTCTAATTTCGGTATCGCGTTTCGTAAAGGGTAATGCCCACCGCTGCCTAATAACAGTACCTCGGACTTTTCATTATTAATTTTGTAGTCTGAGCATTCTTCAAAATCTTCTAAGTTCAGTTTTCTAATAACCTTGCTTCTTGCTCATAAAATGTCGGATTAGCAAAGGCGATAAAGAGCGTTTTCACTCACGAGACCAGAGGCCATGTTGCTTTACTAAAACAAGAGACGATTTTTGCACAAAAACAGAGTTTAATTCCGGGAGGAATGGTTGGTGCACCAACATGGTCGCCTCTCTTTGTTTTGGAATGCCAATATGGCTGCCGTTACGTCATATGTAAACGCTCTACGGGGGCTTATTACTTCAGTTTGCTAGTAAGCCCCCACCCCGCCTTTTCTAAACGAACGCAAGGGAGCAAGGTTACACTTTTAAAATCAGTTATTTATCCACCACGTTCACTTTTTATCGATACGGTTTTGCGAAAATGTGTTACTAAACAGAACTTACATATTTCGAAGCTCACTTTATTTGTTTTATATGTACCCTAACTGATTTTGGTTTGAAATGAGCCCTCCCGGCCCCCCGGCCCCCTTAAAAAGTTTTCAAAAAAGAAGTGCAAAGCGCTTTTATCGCATGTAAATATTGAATTTTGTTTCAAGCCAATTTATGTTCAGTATCGTTTAATAAGCGTGCTTCCTCCAAACAAAGCTATCATTGCGTATAATGATAGCCCGAGGAACATTTTCATGTCTCTTGGTAACCGCAGGATAACCATAACAATCTTAATGACTTTGTGAACCATGCAAGGACCACTTCAACAAACAAGAGCCAAGAGTAGCTGGATCTTTGTAAAGATCAGGTTCAAATGCAAGGCTGATCGAACAGCTGTAAAAAGGTATATTTTACTTAGCCCAACATTTCGGTAGACAACACTATCCTTCATCAGCTGCATAAATATTGGGCGAAGTAAAATATACCTTTTTACAGCTCTTCGATCAGCCTTGCATTTTAAAGTTTCTTTATAACAATCTTACTCAGGCCTCGCGGCAGAGTGAAATAATTTTTTTGAATTATTTTCAAATGTATTCCGGCTCCATCAAGGACGATAATGGTGAAATGAGCGTGATTAACTAAACGTAAAAGCCATTGAAAAGTGAATGCATGCCACTTCCTTTCAGAATAAGTATGCGTATTATAATTTACTCTTTCAAACAGCGACGACGGGTTTGTACTTTCGAATGGTAAATCAACATGCAAACGTTGAATAAATATGGATTAATAACGAAATGTCACTTTGTGTTGTTGAAAATGATCATTGACTTTTCGAATGTGAACAACAGGTAAAGTTGTCCTAAGAGGAAAGTAACCGACCTCCTTTTCCTATATTCGGCTTTAACGTTTAATTTTAAGTGCATGCTCTCCTCTGTCGACAAGTGCAACGTTCGAGGCAAATAAACAATTCAGTCAGTTCTAGGATTATAAATGGTCAACTGAAACAGAATCCATCGGAAAATCGTTCAAAAATAAGTGTCGAGTGGTGACGGTAGGGCGATCTTCAACTTTGAATGCAGGATCTTTAACGTTGGAGTAGCCTGTGTGCACTGACTGAATATTAAATAAGTTTTCAGCAGCCAAACGGTTCACTATACCTCTAGAAGAATCTTGATCCAAGAGCTTGTTTGAAATCCACAAGCCACCAAGACAGATACAGATAACAATAAACAGCAGCTTATTCCTGTACCATAACTGTGATTTTTCCAACATGGTGGGTGGTTGATAACAAATTGTTTGTGCGTGTCGCAGGCTTTTCTCTTCTCGGGATGTATTTTAGTACGAGTAAAGCTCTCAAAGATTACCAAGCAACTAAATTTATGTGAAAGGTCGAATTAATTTCGTGATCTGATTGGTTAAAAAAGCGAGACTTTAGGGCTTTTTTGGTAAAATATATCTTATTAGACATTTTAGTGTAAAGCATCGCTGTATGTGTTAAAGAGTTGAAATACGCTTTTCGTGTATTTTCAGAAAATAACCCCAGCAAGAGATTTTTTATGAAGAAGTTAAGACGGAATCCACCAGGAAGTCGAGTAATATTTATTTACGTTGGACAAAAATCGAGTGCCAGAATAATTTAAATCCTATTGCGTTATTTTCTACCCTAAATAAAAAGGTAAAGATGTAAGTAATAATCCCTGATACCACCGACAACAACTTCTTATCAGAGTCTTATAAAATGAATTTCAAAGTTCACAAGCTATAGGGAAATTCTCACGTGCAGCCATTTTGTAAAATCGTCTTTAAGCGATTCAGTGGAATTCAGTGGAATTTCAAAATTTGTTTTCGGTGTTTGGTGTTGTTAGAAAAGATTTCTTTTGATAAGATATTTGAAGCAGTAACACAAAAGTTTGCAATATGGTGTAAATAATTTTGGTACAACAATTTCTTATCAGAGCCTGAGAAAATGAAATTAAATGTTCACAAACTATAGGCAAAAGCTCGCGTCTTTTAAGCGATTTAGGGCCTGTTTACATGGAGGTGGGGGACCCCGGGTAGGTGAGGTAACCCGCCCAGCCGTGGTCGAAAAATAGCTCGCGTTTACATGCAATCTTATCACCCCGGGGTCCCGGGGTTAACTTCCTTGAGAAAATAGCGTGGCGTAGATTTCTTGTTTTTTTTTCACAGCATGATTTTTGTTGGCAGAGACAACGTTTTTCGTTGCTTTGTGTTATCGACTGATCTCTAAGTAGAGAAGAAGCGCGTGCTTCGATCGGGCCTTCACTTAAAGCATCACTTGAAATTTGAATACCTTCAGATTCTTCCTGATTGCCATCTTGATTGCGGCCTTCGACACTAAGCAGATGAACCCGGCGAAAAAGCTCCCCACGCTGATATCCTCGAGACTGAAACATGTTGTTGCGGTTCTTATATGGCGGGCGTTTGGTTGTTGGTTCGGATTTGGCGCGTTTTGATAACATGAACCGACCCCGGGTAGGCGGGTTACCCCACCTTGAAACGTTTACATGGCAAAAAACGAACCCGGCTGGGAGGGTTACCCTACCCAGCAGATCGGGCAACCCGCCTAGGCGGGTTACCCCACCTATCATGTAAACGCGATCGAGAAAAAATGAGAGTTTATATGGAGAGGCGAGTTACCCCACCTAGGCGGGTTACCTCACCTGCCCGGGGTCCCCCACCTCCATGTAAACAGGCCCTTAGTGGAATTCAGCGGAACTTCGAGATTGGTTTTCGATGTTTGGTGTTGTTAGAAAAGATTTCTTTTGATAAGATATTTGAAGCAGTAACACAAAAGCTTGCAATAAGGTGTAAATCATTTTGGTACATAATTTTGTCCAACAACTACTCGAAGTCCTGGCGGATTCCGTCTTAAACATTTTCGACATTTCAACAATAAATACCACCTCGCACTGATTCAAGTTTTTTTTTCTGTTTAAATAATTGTTCTGTTTTGCGAAATTGCAGTGAGCCAAACTTCAAGAATAATTTTCCTTTTTAAGAGGAACGCGCGCGCGATCGTGTCAAACAATGGAAAATCAATCAGATTCGCGAATTTTCAATAGCCGGCTTCGTTTCTATGATCTACTTCACAATAGGTGTTTTATAATGCTAAATTTGACAAGAGGCATAAACTAGTTTATTTATTGAGGAAAAAAAATTTTTTGTGCCGCATTCTAATTTTGTGTCATTTATGAATAAACATAAAACAGCTTTTTTGTGTGTGAACGGAACTCTATACTCCAGAACTGTACCTGTTCCTTTTAGATATCCTGGGTTTTTTTGTGTGTACCGTTTTCGGTTTCCTGCTGTTGGTAGCATGTTAAATTAGCAACCGCTCTCTCCATGCCAGGTTCGACGTTGCCTATGCCGTGAAATAACGAACTGTTCTTCCATGCAGCGCCACTGCTGTTTCGGGCTCGTAGGTCCGATAACTTTTTGCGCGATAAAATGTTCTTTAGTATACACCAATCAAAGTCTTTTCAGTTTTTTTTTTTGACTAGCATCACATCACTCTTTGTTATTTTGCCACAGCAGATCAACATGATGTCTGTTGTTTCCTTAGTAACCTATTTTAAAACAGTAAAAATGCACGTCCTTTTTGCATTTTCTTTTGTACCTGTAGTTTGGCCACGGCACGGTGTTCTGTCTTTTCCGTTGGTTCTTATAGCGCGAAGCGAAAAACCGCAACAACACTTTTCCTTTCGTTTCTCGCCCGAGGAGCATACAGCCAACAGTGGTTCTGTTCGTATTCTATCGTTTTGCTTTAGCTGTTCCTTTCACTCATTCAGTCATTCGCTGTGGCGTAGGTCAAGTAATTAATTTTCTAATCATGAATAATCATAATGTTCTGACAGGCTTGTTGTCTCAGCCAGCTGATTTGTTTTTCGCTCACTAGGAAGACTGCCTACAGGAAATCGCATAGAAATAATCTGTCGCAAAATAAAGAGCAGGAGACTGGGGAGAGAATGTAAGAGCACCCCATGATCTCCTTCTCGTCGCCCTCCGCGGCCACATTGTCTTTAGTACGGCCTACTTTCAAGGCTCTTTCCTTCTATTAAGGTGATTCCACTGAATTGCATTGCGCATCATTGCTGCGCACGAGTTTTCGCGTCATTTAGTGCGCACACGAGCGCTCGCGCACACAACATTACGGCATTTCCTTCAGATTAAGCTTAGCAGGGAAATAAATGGTTATTTTCTTCTAAACGAGCACGGTGACCCCCATTTTTTAATGCATTAACTTAAATGACATGCGGTTAACTACAATATATCGCGATTTAAAGAAAAGTTGATTATTCTATTTTGAGATATTTTTATTTGAATGCTTTAAAAAGCACGTATTTTGGTAGTGCTGCTTACGTGCGCACGCAGCAAAATCTCTAATTTCTTTTATAATCTTAATTCCAGTTCAATTAAAATAGTTTGTTATGTAAGATTAAAGTCTATTTTGTATAACTGCTTCGCTGTTTTAATGCAAGAAATGTTTGTTTCTAGAAATGATAGTCCCCTTTTCGGATTACTAGGGTCCCTATTACAAACCTCGTGGGTCGTATATTTACCATAATAGCCATCCAGGTTGCACAAAAAACGAGCACGGTGACCCCCATTTTTTATTGCATTTTTGCAATGCTCATGACATAATTTTGAACTGGACCAAGTCTTAGAAAATTTTGATTACTGCTTCTTTTTCAGTGGAATCACCTTAAGAAAAGGCTTGACTTTTCTGGTAGTTTCGTACATTTATGGTTATAGATCTGAATTTATTTGACATTTTTACAAGATTTTGTTTGACGCCAGTTGTTTCAGTTTAGGGGGTTCCAGGGTTCGTCTTCAGCCTTCAGTTTTTTTTGTCCACGTGAGTCCGGTGATCGCTTACGGTTCGTCTGCGGCTGTCCACACGAGAACAATAAAATGAATCATTAACGCTCCAATATCTATCAATCGAGGACACCTGGGTATAAGAACCTGAATTTCGCATGACGTCCGTGTTTAACGATTTATGCGTTTACGCCGTTGGTAATTGATTCATTCTGAAGAGCGTATAATACAGGGGTTTATGTAAGACAAGCTACGAAGGAGATAGGTGCTAGGTTAAGTTAAGACAGGGGTACACCTAAAGCCCGTTTTCCCCCGTTGAACTTGGGTTTAATGCGTTCGCGTTTCAAGTATTCCCAAAACCCTCAGCTCATTTCACAAAGCTATGTTTTAGCGGTGTTTTGTAACTTTTTTGGTGATTTTTGGGGATGTTTGGGAAGAGATAGTTTTTCTCAAAGGATTAGTAAAATTTGAATTAAAATTTGAAGTTTAAAATTAGTAGATTGACATCCAAACAGTCCCCTGACAACCTGGGGTACTCTTGCGTGGGGGTCAACTGTCTGTGGTGTTCCAAAAATAATTCTCTTCCATCTATCCCTTCTTTAAACCTCTTAAAATTTCACTAAAATTCCCGTTTACCCCCACCTTGAGGTCATTCCACCGAAATAGAACTGAACATAGATTTTCAAACAAACTTTGCCCACTTGTTGATTACCATGGGAACTCAAAATTTTTGAATTAAAAAAGGGGGGTCACCACATTCGTTTAGGAGCAGAAAGACCTTGTATTTACCACATAATTCCTTAAAAATTCCATTGCGAATACTGGAAAAGTACACTTTTTCGGTTATAATCTTTTTTTCAAACATAGAAATTGATCTGTATTCAATTTATAGAAAGAATTTGATCGTTACACCCAAAATACGTGAAAAAATTGATAGGTCCCCATACTCGTTTACGAGAAAGCGACGATTTATTTCTCTCGCGGGCTTAGTTGCATGAAAAAAAGCCGCCATTTTGTTTATGTGCGCGCGCTAATTACGCGTAAAATTCTGCGCATTAAGGATGCGCAATACAATACAGGGCAATGACCTTAAAGGCAGACAATTGCATAGCTACTTTGACATTTACATCTAATTTACAGTGGATACAAGTTAAAACGCGCCTTTTACCATGTTTATATAACACAAGTTAACTAGCGGACCAAAACATTACTTTCGGTACCCAAAGCGACGCGCGAAGCCATTTTGTTTCTCCTCCGCTGCTCGGAGGTGAATAGTACTTTGCTAATCACCTCCGAGTTAACCAATCAGCGCGCGCGGAAAGCACTACTCACTTGTGCGGTATATACTAATGGCTGATAGTGTTCAATAGCTCAGCCAATCAGATTGCAGTAATTGCATTAGTATACTAGTAAAATTCTACTTATTGAATATAGGCCAATGGGAGAGCTTACAATGGAAGGCATTTTTACGTCTGAAATTTCAGGGAGCTTTGTATGCGTCTGTTTGTGTCGGGGGGGACTAATTTACTATCACGGTGTGATTTTCAGCATGCAGTCCCTGTAAAATGCCTCTCTTTAAATACACGCATTGTAGCGAATCTGCAGCTGGCCAAGCAGGAAACGAACGATTGCATTAGCGGTGGCCTCTCGCACAGCAGGCGTCCGAGAGTAAAACCTTTACATGCTCGATTGCATGTTACAGTTTCGGATTTTACATAATACTGTTATTACTTATCACAAATTCCTTAGTATTTGGGGCATATGTCGAGATCCAATAGGAATGAGATAAAAATCAGCTTATTATTTTAACTATAAAATAAAAATTGTTTTGGCTCACGGTGTTCAATGTGACAGTGTTTTCGCTTGCAGGGATTATCTCCAGCACGGGAAACCAAAGATTTTAAGACTGAAAAACACGACAACCAGTTCTTTGGCCGTTTGTACGCCGACACGCAACGACTCTAAAAAAGCGATTGGCGGGAGACAAAGCAAAAAGCAAAACCACGTGAAAACAAGATAATTGTCAACGAACATCAGAAGGAGGATAAAGAATCAACAGGCCCGTACAGACTCAGTCTATCACATGACTTTGTCATCAAAACAAATGATCGTGGAAGTCAATTGAACGAGTGTGACCGGTATTGATCGGGCTGAAAGGTCACTTTTTAAATCCCGATTTTGAACAGGAAAACTTCAATCGATTTCTTAGAAATTTAATGCGTGACCTTTCTCCAGGACTTTAATTTTTTTGTGATTTGTTTTAGTTGTAAGTGGTTTACCGAAGCCTTTTTTTTCAATAAAACGTGGATATTTGGTAAAAAAATAGAAAAGCGATCTCTGGTTAAAAATTTTGTTTAAAACGAGCTTTCGACTACCAGTCTGTAGTCTTTACTTGTTGAAGACTACAGACTGGTAGTCGAAAGCTCGTTTTAAACAAATCTCTTAAACGGAGATCGCTTTTCTATTTTTTACCAAATGTCTTATCCTGGTTACTCATCTATTTTCGAAACGCGGATAGTTTTCATATGCGACGCCATTTTTTTGCAATAGCCTCAAAGAACAGCAAGAACAGTTAAGGTTTACTTGCAACAAGTTACATGATAATCTGAACCGTAGATCATGGCAGATTTCCCAAACGAGCGACTTAATTTTTCTTTTAAAAACGTACCGGTCTATTCCTTCGACTCTCCCAATTGCCTTGCAAACGTAGATGCCTATACTGACCTAGTACCCGCCATTTTTTTAGGATTATGTCACTTAAAACATCAGTGTTCTAAAAAGTCTAAAAGATCGGATCAAATGAAAATCTTAGCATTCAGTAAAGATGGTGATTTTATGCCAAATTATTAATAAAATCAAAACAAATAAAACAACTTAAGCTGACGTATACCTCAAAATTCCCGATTTGTTTAGCATTCTTTTCAACCTGGAAAGAGTGAGTAGAATACATCAAAGGTCCATACTAAGTTCGGGCGTGTTACGTTCGATTGGTGTAATGAATTTAGGACGGAAAGTTAGGTCCTTTTGCTTTCCAAGTTTTTGTCGCTTTGCAAGCCCATCCTTTTATTTTAATGAATTATTCTGTGTTGTTGTGGGCAATTAAAAACTGTGACACAACGCACACTAATGACACCGCATTGTTTTACACCTACTCGGTGTACTGGGTTTTGTTTCTAGTCTTGAAGTGCCTTTTTAATTATTTTTGTCGAAGTTAGGGGGTGGTTAGTCACCAAATCCAATCCCCCCTCTTAATCCACCCCTGCTTTTCTTTTTGAAACTACCACCATGTTTGAGATTGTCAGGTCACGTGACATGGTTATGAAAGGGACTGTGTTGTCCCAATTTATGTACCATTTTGCAGTTCGTGTTTGAGGACCTGTGTCCAAGTAGCTAGATGTTGTTTTAGTTTATCACAAAATATTTCCTTGTTAGGCAACATGGAAGGTTTTTGTTAGGAAAAGTGGACAAAAAAAACAATGTCTTTCAAACCCTGTTATTTTTAGGGACTTGTTTGTTGACAATGTCTTGGTTTAATTCACAAGAAACTTCGTTTCCCTGATGATGATGTCATTTGAAGGGTATTACCAAGTTTACATTATCTCGAGTTTATGTATGTATTTTAGTTAATCTTCTCTATGTTACAGCTGTGTGCCAATTAAAACAATGCTGAGTATTATTGTTGGGACAGTTATAAGGTGTTGTAAATCAAGCCCGGCTTGGACAGCAAACTGGAATGTACTAAAGGGGTCGAAGGGATTAGATGTGTGAACGGCCGGTGGCTTCAAGGCTGTCCAGAAACCGCAAAGTCATAGCTAGTGGGAAATAGGGTGAAGGGGGAGAGGAAGCAGCAAAGCAGTGATATGTGTCTAGTAGATAATGAGCCAGACACATAAAGCCGTCCGACTCTCAAACGCCCTACGAAATCTATGGAATTTTCCACACGAAACCAGTCGACAGTGCATGAAGTTTACATTCAAACCGGATGTTCTTTTGATGGGAACTCCGCAATGTTGTGGTGCAATTTTTCAATATTGATTGGCAGTTTCAATTTAAATTTGCTCCAGCAAGTTGCCAAGTTCCGGTTTTAGATTTTCAGGTATTGAACGTAATAATCCCACCCCTGTTTCGAAGAAGGAGGAAATAATTGCCCATTGGTCAACTCAATTTATTAGCGCTTGCGCTGCCCGCTCCCTGTGATCTGGTGCCGTGAACAAATTCCTTTTAAAGTTAAATACTGTAAGACCATATAGTTTTGCATTTATTTAAAATGCTTATTTTAGAAAAAAGCAAAACAAATGGGCAAAATCAAGACGTTCTCCGACTCTCAGCCTAGGTGGGGTATGCTCTTAGCATGTTCTTAAAATTTTGGTAAATCTCAGCCTCAACGTTCTTATAAAAATGGTTTTTATTTAAAAAAAGAGTGTAGTTCAAATCGCTAAACTTGGATGTTTGCTCAACGCAACTTGCAACTTTCAATTCAAATTTGCTCTAGCAAGTTCCGTTCCGGTTTTTGAGCGCAATTTCCAGCTTAGCGTTTTAAACTAAACCTGTCGCTAATTTCTTGTCGTCTGTTGATAAATAGTTGACCATAGGGCAATTATTTCGTACTTTTTCGAAACAGAGGTGGGATGGATTATTACGTTCTAGACGGGGAAAATGAAAAACTGAACTTGGCAACTTGCTCGAGCAAACTGGAGTTGAAAGTTGCAAGTTGCGTCGAGCAAACTACCAATCAATATCGGAACATTGCGCCACAACATTGCAGAGTTCCCATTAAGAGAACATCCGGTTTGACTGTAAAGATCTTTCCCTGCACACGTTCAGTGATTCACAAGGCTGGCATTGCTTCTAATCCACCTTAAGACCAATGCATTCCAACCCCATAGGACATTCAATGAACGGAAACTCGAATGGGGACATAGTTTATACGCAAAGTGGGCGGCTTATCAGTCCATTTCGTGAGAATGAAACAGTACTACAAAGTAACATTAAGAGTTAATACCCCAGTACCGGGATATACCTCTCAGGCTAAAAGAACGTCGGAAATACCGTTGTAAGTACTTAAAAAACGCCAGCCATTTAGCACGCACCTCATGCTTGCATTTGACACGTGTCTCATTCCAAGAGAATTCCAAGAGACCCACCAAATGGTTCGCGCCTTCAGCGTTCACTCGCAAGTCCTTTGTAAGAAGAAAAGATAAGGTACGTTCCTTAACCAAGCCGAGAACTGTTTGTAAAGGACAGTGGCAGTTCCAAAGACGCTCCAGAGGGGATATGCAGAGCTAGCTAGGTGAGGAAAGGGTGAGCTTAGAGGGGAGGGCTGAGTGAAGCGGGCCCTTTCTTCCTCAAACACGCGAGAAGGGAGAAAAATAGACCTATTAGAGATTAAACCTCTCAGTGGTACATCCAGCTTAGCATTAAATCACGATACTCTTAGAAAATTCCTTTCTATATGTAGCAACTTGATGGTGATGAGACATTAATCAGCTCAATATTTCACCGGGAAAATAAAATGTTTTTGGATTACAATGGCAGTAAGGGATGATCACCAACGAGGAAGACCAAAGTATTGATCAATGCTCTTGAGGCTCTGAAAGCTTGTGTTGACATTCTCTAACACTAATTAACCAGTCTATATCTCGACACGCGACATAACTCGGCCTACACACACGCAAACGTACGTTTGCAACGTTTTAAAAGATACATAATTTAACCGGCTTATTGAAAAACGACCAGACTGAGAGACAATCTCCAGATATTTGAGACAACAGCATCCAACACCATTTTGAACTCTTTGAACCTCGCTTCGTAGCGGTTAAACAAACCTTAATATAAGACGTTGACCAGAAATTCCATTATCTTCTTGTTATATGTATGTTAATTTGCAAATATGGAAGTCCGAAGTGCACAGAATTTTTCCTAGAGCTAAAAGCGTGCGTGCTGTTTTGTTGGGGATTAAGATTTAGTATTCGGTATATTACATTAGAACATTACACCGTGTTAGTGTCACATTTTGTATTACGAAATATAGTCACTCAGTAGTTTTTAAAGGGGCATTATCACGGCTGATTATAGAATTTTTTTTTCTAATTTCCTCGGTATATTGCCAAATGCCACCAAATACACGAATAAATGTTCTAAAAAAGATCCCACAAAACAAGATAGAACAGTTATTTTGAGGAAGAAGAAGTACAGGATTGCAAGGATGGAAGTGGATTGCGATTTAATTTTGGACAAGATATCCGGAAATCAAAGCTGCCATTCTGGTGAAATTTTGAACCTTTTGTTAGTCACTTTTTCCTCTTAGTTGATATTTCTTTGCTTTTACCACTTGAAGCATTTCTCTCTTCCTATTGCAAGACAATAAAGGGCAATTATAGCAAGGTACAGGCCAGTGTCCAACAGTGTCCGACAGTGTCCCTTGATAGTCCATCGTCTCAAAACAATGACAATGGGTAAACCTTCCCAATTTTTTGGTTTTAAAATGAAGAAAAAAGAAACACGATCTACATACAACGCTAAAAACTATAAAAAATATTGTAAAACCGAACGTTTTAGACGTGTTGTTTTTACCCTGATGATAAGAACATGTTGAAAACGTTCAGTTTTACAATACTAGCCTTCTATATAAATTGTTTTTACCCAGTTCTAAAAAACGACATGTCCACAAAAGAAATGACGTCGCCAACATATTAATTTGGTGCGGCTGATGTTACTGGCTCCCTGATAGGTTCCAGTTTTGCAATACAGATTGCTAAGACGACGGCCAAACTTACTGTCTTGAAGTATTTTATAAAGAGAACCGGAGAAATCCTTTTTAGTTATTTCTGAGCGATAATTCAGCTTAAATTATCAGTTAAATAACCCCATAAACTACTTAGATGACTTGCCCGTTGGGTGGTTCTGTTCAAGATATTCTGAAACTACCCTTTTAAATGCCCAAAAGCACAGTTGCCCCTACTCTAACTTCTGCAGTTATCCCTACCCCAATTCTTGAAATACGTAGCCTCTTATACACCTACAGCCTGAAAAAGGCAGCCCTTTCGTTCGTGGCCTTCCCGTTTAGTCCCCTGTAGGGAGTTCCTCCCATGGGCCTTCTTCCCAGACGTAAATTTGGGCTTGTCATCCACATGAATGGCGATCCCCATCCTTGGAGACTAACTGTTCCTGGGTCTCCGAAGATGACTCCCGAAGGGCGCTTGTGTAACAGGCTGAACGCAGGGGAACTGCTTGGCCCGACTTCCACCGCTCTCTCGAGCCCGTTTCACGATCATTGGCTGGCAATCGAGCCTAGTGAACTGCGTGAAGGTGTCTGACCTTGAAGCGAAAGATTTTCGTTTGAAAAGAAGCAAGAGTTTAGCATTTGTTATAAAGTTCAAGTTCATTGCAGTTGAGGAAAAAGTGTTTCTATGTTGTAACCATAGAAGCGGAGTCGAGAGTCCGCGTAGAATTATCACCTGTTTCTACGGGTTCTATTTTGTCGATTTGGCCTACGAATAAACTTTTCACCTGAAACAGGATTTCTGGAACCGATTTTCGCTTCCTTTGGGTCGCGGTTAGAGAAATGGGAACATTGATACAAATCAACACTGAGATATTGAAAAAGGACTACGTATATTCTCTAGTTTAGTTTTCCGAGTCTCCTTTTGCATTATTTTGAGACGGAAAGAGGAGAAGATTCTGCTCTACCGCGTGAGTAATCGTTTCTTTCTGTCTCAAAATACGGAAAAGGAGACTAGCATGGAAACGGTGACAGGAAATTCGAGAAGTTCTGATCTTAAAGGGGCTTTGTCACAGGTTTTAACAGATTTTTGAACAGCCAAAATTTATATTTGTGTTGAACGAAAAATTGCTATATTAGAGCACCAAAACTGTTAACAAGTGTCTTTAGCTGCAGATGGCTACGATGGAAATGGAATATAACTTGAAAAGTTTAGCTAAACTTTTCAAGTTGTTTCCGCACGTCTTCAAAAAAAAAATCGATATTTATAGCCGTAGTTAGATTTCTATCCACATGTTAAGGTTATATCTTCCTTTAGATGCTCAAAGATAATGTTTTTCATGGGTTAAGTTGCCTACCACTAATTTCAGAACAGTTTAGATCGAAAATCTGCGAAATCCCCGTGACAGAGCTCCTTTAAATAAGCTCAAGTGTGATCATTAGTTGCAACCCAAATATTATTCTCCTCATATGAAAGAAGGGAATGCATAGGACCGGAATTTACTCTATATTATCAGAAACATGGTTAAGTCCAGTTAATTAATTTGTAAATGACTACGGAGTGGCGCAGTAATGGTTCATTGTCTTGATCATAAAAAAACACGCGTTTCTCGTAAGTATTTTATCCCACCGAGATTCGCCAAGAGAGTTGTCTAGAGTATTGTAAGTGTAGATGGGTATATGTGGTTTGCGGCCGGAATGAAAATAAACAATCAACAATAACATCAGTAGCAGAAGTGTAAACAAAAACAGGAGCAATAGAACAGGAAGAATAATATTTGGAACAGGAACAAGCTTGTAGAAACAATAATAAAAGTGAAGGACAAATCACAGGGATCAAATTAATAAGAAGCATAAGACAAAAATAAAAAGCTGGACCCCGTCATGTTTCCAAACAGGGTGATAAGGGTGACATGGTGAAAAGCACTAGTGACTATTTTCTCTGTCATGTAGGAAACTTTTTGCGTATTTGTACAATCTGTGTTGGCATACCTTTGGGCAGCGTAAAAGTCGTAGAAATTACGGCTCGAAGCGTTTTGAAACTTTCTTGCGCATGTGTACGACCTTTGTTGGCATATCTTTGGGCAGTGTAAAAGTCGGTAGAAAATACGCCGCTAAGCTTTTTGAAATGTGCGGGGTGCGGTGGGGGGGGGGGGGGGGGGGGGGTTGAGGTGGGGTGGCTAATCGTACACCAAGCCACGGGCCACACCCCTACTCAAATTTTCCAAAATGCCCTTGCGTAATTCGTTGGTACAAGACAACCTCTTTACAATCGAACAGTGTCTAGTGTGTCCGTAATCGATTTGTGACAGTGTATAGTTCATAGTAGTCTTAGGTCGTTCTTGAGTCGTCGGAGGGCAGAAAATGTATGAAATGTACGTACGCTCTGAAGTCGCCGATACCAAAGGTAATTTCAAAGACAATCTTAACAGTTTCTGGGAATTCTCCTAGAAGCGTTTTGGTGACAGGAGTTTTGTTGACAATGTTATAACATATCATTTCGCCAAGCATGATCCTGATGAAACAACAAACAACAACAAGCTTTATTTGCATGACTTCAGCAAAGTATACGATTTGTGAAAAGATCACACGACTGAATATTTTGCCAAACCAATTTTATGCTGCGCTAGCAATTTTTTCGGCACCGAAACGTGAGGGGGCTGAGTCGCCGAAAATTTTCGTTTGGCTACAGCCGCCCCCCCTCCCACCCCCGCCCTGCTCCGCGACCTCTGGTATACCGTTAAATAAACGTATAAGGTACCTCTGGAATAATGCAAGGACCACTTGGGCAAACAGCAGCGAAGAGAAGCCGGATCTTGGTGTAGATCAGGATCAGGAATATAAAATAAAACGTTAAACTTGATGCAAGGCTGATCGGACAGGTAAAAAGGTTAAATAAATTTTATTGCCCAATATTTCGGTTAGACGAAACTAACCTTCTTCAGGGCTGAAAAACGTATACTGGTCTCAGTGCACAATGAATACAAGGATGTGTTTTAACACAAAGGCGTATTAAGGTTCTTTCGTTTTAGCGGAATGCAACGTTTCGCTTCGATCTGACTCGAAAAGCTCTCCGAGGTTTGCCACATTGCGGCTGAGTTCTATAATGGCAGTCCTCGGAATTTCTATAATCTGATTATTTCCCAGATTGGGCAACTCCAGGAGTCCCGCCAATCTTGGAAAATAATTGGATCAGTAAAAGTTGCCAAGCAAGACTCGGCGGCAGCAATTTAGAAGCCCTCGGAATCTTTATTAGGGTTTGACAGAGTTTTAAATCCAATTACTTCTCAAAACGGACAATCATGAAGTCCTTATTCGTGGATATTGTACAGATTCTACATCAGTGCTGCCATGTTTGGGACGACATAGCGAAGGGCGCGAGTGACGTCAAGACTCAGACCAACAAACCGGAATGGAAGAAAATTTGAAGCCTTCTTCATACTGAGTGAAATGAGGCGGCTGAAACACTCTTCGGAAACGAAAACTTGGCCTACAATCCCTCTATTCCTGGCTCTCAGAACACGCTAATGTTGTCTTGGTCTCGCGGGGGATCCAAAGATATGCAGACTATCATTCCTCGCGCGCTTCGCTATTGGATAAAGAAACTGGTCACATTCGTGACTTTACTCGTTACACTTTCTGACTTAAACTTGGTTTTTGGATAATCGCAGATTTCTTCGTGTGTGTGGGTGTGTTTTCTTTTCTTTTTTTTGCTCTTAAGACCTTTTCTCTTAACCAATTTCCTTTGAGACTCATGACCAAGCATAACTGAGAAATATAAGTACCATTAAAAGAATTACGTAATTAACAGATTTACTGTGAAGAAAAGTCGATTATAGCATGGGAATTTTTATTAATTTAAAGCCTTCCTTTACCGGATGTAGTAAACATTTAAAGTAAACACTCTCAAAACGGAAAAAAGGAAGAAAAAACTACTAAACTGGTCACATTCGTGACTTAACTCGTAACACTTTCTGACTTAAACTTGGTTTTTGGATAATTACAGATTTCTTCTTGTGTGTGTGGGTGTTTTCTTTTTTTTTCTTTGCCCTTAAGACTTTACTCTTAACCAATTTCCTTTTTCTTTTCTTTTTTTTTGCTCTTAAGACCTTTTCTCTTAACCAATTTCCTTTGAGACTCACGACCAAGCATAACTGAGAAATATAAGTACCATTAAAAGAATTACGCAATTAACAGATTTACTGTGAAGAAAAGTCGCTTATTGCATGGGAATTTTTATTAATTTAAAGCCTTCCTTTACCGGATGTAGTAAACATTTAAAGTAAACACTCTCAAGGACACGTTCCGGGATTTAATTTAATACGTGGCTGGTCACGCCTTATTTGCAAACTGAATTTAAAAGTCACTGCAGTTAGAGAATATTCTTCACTTGTTCAGGACGGCTTGGCTGGTTGAAGGGAGAGTGAAGGTGAGATCTTTAGCAATGTACTCTGTCAGACTCTTAGTCGTGTGGTAAAGCAAATCTCGATTTCTCTATGGTTTCGATAAAAACCGAACATCATATTGCTATGAAAACGAAGAGTTGTTTATTTTCTTTTTTTTTTTCATAGCTATTATATTTTAGTTCTGTAGTTTGTAATCTGCATCTCGGTTATGTCTTCAACACCAGTTCCATAAATCTGTTTGAATTGTTGGTATTAGCTGAATCAACAAACATTACATGCGTTCTTGGGGAAACAGAGTTGCACTGAAATTCTTTTGGCGTTTTATCCTGATTTCGTTAAGTTCTTTAGGAAATTCTTGGTAACAATATTTGAGCTACAAAAATATCAATTCTGAGCATTGAAAGAACAAGACACGATTAACGTGAACTTGTTTCTGTGATTTGGGTTTGAAAACTCAAAATATTACAAAGAATATATGGGCTCATTAGCACATTTGTCAGCCAGAAATTTTGCAGTTTTTGAAAGCTAATATTTCCTCAAATGTTGAGCGCAAAGAGCTGAAAAATTCGCGACCATCTAGAGTTAATTAACTTATTCGTATATAGCACGAAGCCTTTTCCACGCAATGAAACAAAATGTGATTTGTGAACAATGAAGTCAGTAAGGCTTCCGCGATAGAACATTTGCACATTAAGTCTGCAATCGAATGCCCTTGAGGAGGACACGAAAGAGCGCGGTTATGAAACAAATTTATCCCATTTTATCGTGAAGAAAATGGTGGTGAGTTTTATTATAGTAGTTTTTGGCAATGTTCTGATAAATTGTTTCAGACTTTTTTCCCTATCTAATTTTTCGCCTACACTTATGTGTTTTTTTCTTCGAACTTTTATATTTGAGCTTCAAACACTTATTTTAAAAAAATTCTTTTCTAGCTATATGGATATGTTCACGATTTGTTTTTCGAACTTTCCAAAGCCCTGTACTGGTTTGGCCAAAGCTTATTTCATTTAATCTCTGGGCGTTGATAAACTCGAATGGATAACAACGTTTTAAGAAAAAACACTAAAAATAAAAAAAAAGACAGAGTCTCGTCAACTTGATCTTGAACCTTGTTTACCTTAAAGTCTGGGAATGCAACCGACCTCTCAATGCGCGCTGGTTTTATGAAAGGGACGCTAAGCGTACGCTCACGCGCGAACACGGTGATGCTCTTTCAACCAGGCAAACACATTTTCAACATTATATTGGTCAAGATCTATCTTGAGAAAACGCAACGAAAAGCAAGTTGATTTTATAGCTGACGTTTGCGGCTGAACTCATGTCAAGTCTGTGGCAACCTTGTAGTTGTATGAAAGCGCAAGCGTTTCCATGCCGTTTCATGATTTCCCTTATACGGATTGCGTAAGAAAAGGGCGATAAAACTTCTTATCAATGCTCGCGAACAAAATGACCTTACCGGTGGCCGAGAGTGGAATTTCGCACATTCCAGTATTTTCAGCTCTAGAGTAATTGTTCGCACACGCAAGTCGCACCGCTGTTCTCAAGCATGCAGCTTTCTTGGTTCGACAACAGTGGCTACAACATGTATGAAACTGTCTAACATTAATGTATCAGACGCAGTTAGTCGGTTACTGAACACACTGAACACAAGAGCATATTCTCCGCTTGTTGCACAGCAATACGAGGGTAGTGAAGTTCTCCGTGCCAAAATGAACCAAGCAGAAAAGTAACCCCTTTCCCGGGGGGACATTCTCCGAAAAATTGGATGGGGGGAGTGCGGCACGCTTCAAGAAACCATTACTCTGTTTCAGACCAAACTATGCGATTTTCCCTACCCTATTTCAGACCTTACCCAAAATCGATACCCTATTTCAGACCAGATTGTACCAGGAACTGCTTCGGTTTGCCTGTAAATTTAACAAGGGCTTCAAATTCCCCACATTTTTAAATCGCACTTCTCAAGGGTTGCATAATAACAATGATAGAAATAGTTTCTTCCAAACGTTGCTGGCCAGACTCGTCAGAGTGTACAAACCATATTCTATTTCACACCAAAATGGTCAAAATCTGTACCCTATTTCACACCAAAACGGCTCGAAACCATACCCTTTGGGGCCGCACATACCCTTATCTGCTTATAGCTTACATAAGGGAGCACCCCCTCCCCCCGTACTCCTGCCCTTTCATTTAGACCATTCGCCCAGTGGAAAAGTGCCAATGTACTTACACTAGTCACGGCGAGCATAAGACAAACCTGTCCTGTGTATATCGTCGAGTTGTAAACCGGCTATTTATACTCTGACCGTGGGTCCTTCTAGTGAATTCTCTTTGAAGGGAGATGTATATGTTATTTCAAATTCTTCAGAGTTTGTTTGCAGTTACAATAGGCCACTTCCTCTATATCCTTTTCTCGTTGTTTTAAAACGAGTCCTGGTGCACAACCTTTGGGAGTGAGTTTTACTTGCACGTCAATTGCCTTGCAATCGAATTTTTTGTCAGTCCGTGCCAATGGTTGTACACAAGTTCGAAGAAGAGCTGACAACTGGGAGATGGATTGTTCTTGCGTTCAACTCTCTTTGTATAAAAATAGCTTCAAAACCTTTGATTTCCACCTTGAGTTATAAATTCATTGGGAAAATAACTTTCCCCGAAATAAATGAACTGAGAAACGCCTGGCAGAAATTTTGACTCATTCCTTTCCGAAAACCCTTCTAATAACAGACAAATGCTAGTTCCCGATGCACCCCCTTGAAGCAGATAAGTTTCCTTTAGAAATGCGAAAACAAATGTCGACTAAAAACAATCCATGGGGCCAGCCAAAAAAGCTTTGTTGAATATTCCGGAAGTAGAGCTCTTGTGTTCAGATCTAGTTCCAGTAGAAGGACTACGTAGTATGTGCTGACAAGAGGTGTCACAGTTGACCAAT
>OY855903.1:54198649-54241149 GCA_963693305.1 Meandrina meandrites
CAAAACAAACATAGTTCGGGCTGGGGAGTCGTTGAGCGCAAGAATCACGCCGTAGCAGTAGATAAACCTCGTATTTTCATAGCTCGGGCGACGGAACGTTGAATAATCCTGATATGTTGTTTACACAACGCCATTTGTAGTGCGAGGCCATTCCATTCTGACTCCATCGACGTCGTTGCTTTAGTTGTGCTATTTATAATTTCAGACATTCCCTTCGGAAAGGGCGGGAAGGAGAGTTAATCTGCAGGAATGTGGTTCGCCATCTTAATTAATCTTACTAACAAGCATTCACTTACAGACAGTACTTTATTTTCTATTTATTCCCCCAGGAAACGACGTGATTTGTGATCCTAACTTAAATACCGATGATGTCCTACACGATAAAGCCTGTAACAGCGATTTAGGTAAGACGTGCTAACAACTTGGTGTTTTTTTTACATACCATGATCCCCGACTCAACTTAAGATTCTTCCTTTCGTGGTTTAGTGTTCTGTCCGGAAAAAATGTACAAAGGAAACGGTACTATCTCCCGAGTCGCTCGCTCTCTTTTTGTCCCGTTAGAGTGTTTACATTTTATGTCTTGGTAACGGGCCCCTCAAGGACGTGACTGGATTTCTTTAATTTTTGTAAAAATGCGTTCTATTTTAGCGTCAGGAGTCATCAAAACAATTGAATTGACGCGCGTGGGAAGGGACGGAAAATTTGTCGCCTCAAACCTTTGAAGAGGTGTCAACGACCGTACAAAATGATGGCACATTTTTACGCCAATTCAAATACCCAGACCACCAAATGTGCTTCTATCGGCTGTCACTGAGACCTTTCCGTGTTGCGATCTTGCGAATATTGAGAAATACAACCATTTTGAACATTCTAATTTTCATTTCAGTGTGACAAATTTGCCATTGTGATACACCATGCCTTTGCGCGTCCTATTGTTTGACTTCTCAACTACTACTTCGATTCTTTGCAAACCATCAATACTCGTGATTATCATGACAAGAGGGTCTTTTATTTCGGATATCCTACAATATAATTAAGGTTGGGCAGTGAAAAGGCGTCTCAAGGTAAACACAAGAAAATAAACCTCCGGGGTTAGGTTAAATTTATAAGGTGAACCAAGATTTCTTTGCGGCAATTTACCGTAATGTGTTTTGACTATGTACTTCATACACGCCGAAAATTAGCAATGATAGATCAGTCATTAGTATAAGTAAACGGCATTTATTACTAATGAGCGTATTTATTACATGTCTGTCAACTTGACAGCATTTGTAACACGCTATGTGCTGGCTTGACTCTATATAAAATGTCTGATGTACGAGGAAGCAAATCGGCAAAGCACTCCAAAACTATGAATACGTTTTCAGCGTGCGGGTGATCTTTTTTTACTTCTGTTCCAAACAAATTTCTCGGCATAATAAAGGTCGTTGGCTTGCCGAGTGGAACGAAAGTTTGTTCTTTTGCAACGAACTAAATCTTATAAATGCTACAAGCTTGTGCCTGTTTGAATATTCGCTCATAGAAAAACCAAAAAACCAAAACAAAAACTAGAGCTCGCATTCGCAGAAAAATTGGACGACTCCACGCCGAGTCGTGTTCCAAGGACGTTGCGAAATGTACTTTCCTACTGCTCTGAATTGAAGTAAAAGGAAAAATGAAAATATGAAACACTGCAGTTGCTCGCGTGAACAAGTTTAGAAAGCGCAGCAGCTTGTTCACTAATTAGCATGCTTGATGTTTGTTTGGAGGTGTTGGTAAAGTCATAAGGCAGTTGACCAACATTTTTCACACATATCTTATACCGCCTGTTATCAGTCGCGATGTCTTCGTGTTTAAGGCTTTTGCAATCGACCAGGTTTGAGATAACTACTACTCAAATTTATTCGGTGTCTTTAAGGTACAGATAAGGGCGAGTTGTGCAGGAGAGTTCCAGAAGACCTCAAAGTACTCCGACTGATAAGCAACAGACACCTAGAAATATTTCTTTTCACGTGTGATAACGCTTGCAAACAGATCGTGGGTACACAAAATTGTCTAAGCTTTCACATAATACGCTGCTACAAAAAGTTTATAATGGGATGATATCTAAACGTTTGAAAAATGAAGGCGATGAAGGAAAACAGGATTAACAGGTTGAGGAGTCAAGAGACCAACGCGAGTTTGATGACTGGAAGATCTAGTTGTCATAGCAACGTGAAACTACACGGAATGGAGAGATGTTTGGCAAAATTGATAAGTCGCTTATAATTTCTTGAAAGAAAAAAAAATTGGATTAGCGGACGACACGATTGTTAACGGGGATGAAATTACCCGGCCTATGATGATTTATATAGTTAATGGATGAGGAATGAGGACTCAATGAGCTTTCCTTTGATAAAAATGTTTTCTCTGCTTTCTTTTGCGACATGATCCATGTAATGACTCTTTATTTGTCCAAAATTCGATAAACACAGTTATGAGCGGTTCAGCTTACAATAATAATGACACGCAAATGTTTCACGTTAGGAAAACAGATCGCGTTTTCGATGCGTCTCGCATGGTCTGGCTAGTTGAACTTGTCGCCAGAATGGCAATCTCTTTACCATGTTTCGATCGAGTAGAGGGGAGCTGGTCTGGTTTTCATCAGTGACATAATCACAAGAGCAAGCACAAGAGGCTGAGCAAACACTGAAAAACACAGGCACAAATACGAAGGTCACCACACTTTCCAATGTTTCTGTCCTTGCGTACCCTGCGAGCAGAGTCTTTTTCGATTAGCAGACAGACATGTTTTGATCACTGAAAATACCCCAGCTGTTGAAAATATGCAGCACACGTCCTCAACTCCAAGGGTAGGCGGCACGGTAGCGCACTGGACCCTCCGGATCGGGCGGTCCGGGTTCGAGCCCTGCCGGGGGGGATACTGTAGCCTCTCACGCAGTCGTTGTGTGTGCTGGGGGGTGGGGGAGGAGGAACGATGGACTTCCTCCACACAATTTTAAAACGGAGCAAGTCTCAACTTGAGTTTTGTAGATTCGATATTGAAAATCGGACAGAAGAACTAGGAAGTTCTGCTCAGTAGTTCTCATTGAAATAGTTACATGTGCTAGAGTTTCACTGTACAGACTTAAATGTTAACAAGAACCACTGCATGCTAATTTAAAACATTACCAGATGAAAGTGGCATACACTTGATCCTCGCTTTAATTTCGAACTCCCCGCTGTTCTTAACATGCGATCAGGATTTGTTTCAGTTTTCAATCATGTCACTGTAAATCCTCCCTGTGTTTTTAGGTTCCCTTTAGTGTTTGAGGTGGCAGGGTTCTGAACTGTGCTAAGGTTTTATCCGTAGACTTAAAAGACAGAGCCACTTAGTACAGTACAATAAACATCTCCACACGAAATTACGTCTAAAAAACTTTTAGTTCATTCGAGAAGCCACACACTAAAATTTGTCATTTGAATCACCTTGTTCATTTAGCGACCTCTCAGCTCAACCTAGAGAGCCTCACCCACTAACACTACAATCTGCCTTTGTTTTACAGTCATCCCTAGAGCAGAGATAACGGGTATGCGTGACGCGAAAGGTTCCTTCACTCTGCTCAAAATCAAGAGGCAGAAGAAATCCGGCAAGACGGGATCACGGACATCGCGGAAAACCAAGAAAAGCGCCGACAATCCCGACCGTGTGTTGGTACCACAAAGCGGCTGCCGAGACTTAAAATACAGAGTAAAGGGAGGGCAGACATATTTGATAATACTCGATAAAAAATCAGGCAAGAAGACTAAGTATATCGTCAAGGCGATTGTACCCTGGAACAAGAGACACAGAAGACTGACGAGGAGGAACAACTGCAAACGACGTTGAACAGTTTCACAAAGAAGTTTGCTCAATGTAACTTGACGAAATGACCGAACACAGTATTGGACAAAGCAGATCTCTACTGAAAAAGCGTCAATGTAATATAAATTGAACGTTCTTGATTCCTAGGCCCTCTACTTTGTTATTTTGGCCAGTTTGGATCCGTTAACTTCAAACTGGAAGAGCAACTGGACACCCTTGCGATTTAGAAGTTCGTCATGATTAATTCCTATAGTATTTGGAAACGTCCATAAATCACGTATATAGTAGACTTTTTAGATAACGTATTTTTAACGAGATGTTTTGTATTTTAAGGTTTCTGGCATAGGACAGTATAGTAAGTCGTTTCAAAAAGACTTCAATTTTAGAGTATTTTTTATCAGTTTTAAATGTCGCAGAACGTCGCAGACAATCCAATATAGTTAATGAATTGGATGTGTCGTCATTAATGGCGTTCCAGCTGAACTGGATGTAATCTTTGATCGCTTGTTTTGCATGGTGTTGAAAGGCATTTTGTCTTTGAATGAGTTTATATCGTTACTGTGTTGTGCAATGAGAACAATGAGTATCTCATCGATGTCTTTGTGGATTATATCTGTCATGTTTTCAAGTGATAATTTGCAGTGTAGTGAATTCTTGGAATTGTTTGTGCCTTGTCATGTAAATTAGTCTAACGTGAAAATCATTTGTGAAAAGTCTGATCGTGTGATTGTAATCGCATCAAAGCTTGTTTTCAGGAAAAACATACCCGTGATGGTGAGCCGGGATGTCCGTGTTGCACGAGTAAAAGAAAATACCTGATTCGAGTATATTAATTTATTGTACAGTTCCGAAAACAATGCATTTTTCACACGGTAGACAAGGTTAAGATCTTTTTGTTTTGTTTTTTTACTTTGTAAGCACAAGGTGCTAATGCCTGCTAATACCGAGGGCAGTTTTATCCATTAAAGAAATGATCATTTAAAGAAAGATGATTGTCAGTCAGTTTGTGCTCCCTACTGAAATAGATTTACGCAACCAACTCCCTTTAATCAATTGTCTCAATGTTAAGATTCCTACCTGAACCTCAAATTACATTTCCAGCCTTGCCTGAGCTACTGTACAATCTAGTCCCCAGAGCCCGCTTTCCTTTTGGTCAGCACCCTCTGCGTTCTTGGTGCTGACCAAAAGGAAAGCGGGCTCTGGGGACGAGTTGAAGATAGTAGTGTGGTTGGGGAAAGGGGGGTCTGAACCTCCCGCCTTCTGTACCTTTAACTCCCGCTTCCCGCCCCTTTCCGTAGTGGTTCCCTCCTCTTTGTCCCATTTCGATTGCAAAATATTAGGAAATGTTACAATTTTTTTTCTCAATTTCTCCCGATCCCTCCACGATCCTCCACCTTGGGACTCCCGCTTCCCGCCCCCTCCTCTCCCGCCCCCCGCTCCTTTTCGCCCGGGCTCATCCCTAACCACAGCAGTTGCCTGTGCGATTATATTATTCCCAGGCCTTGACTGCGATACGACGATTTGGCGTCCACTTTTGCGTCGTTACAGAGAGAAGAACCTGAGTTCAGGAACTAGATTTGGAGAGGTCTCATTCGGTTTATAAGATTCAAGTATCCGATGAACAAAAATTAAAATTACCAACAACTATCCGGATGCCACCAAAAACGAAACACCATCTCCCGGGCTGATCTTTAAAAAAATAAATTAAAACTAGCCGAGTAGGGCAATTTCAATCTATTGAAGTTCTTACGTGACTCCGAGGCAGTGCAACTGATTGAGGGGAAATACTCAGCACAATCCTAAGGGTCTGTTCTAGGCGGCGTGTAGAAGCTTGCTGTCACAAGCTGTGCATGCGGTCAAGGGTTGTCGACGCCCCTTTCTATATCTAGCATTTGAAACCTGGCGTTATGGGGTGTCATAAATTCGATAGGACTAAAAGCATATAAAAATTTTTGACTTCCAAACCCTCTCATCGGGATCGTCAGCTGCAGACCTGTGTCTCATGGTATGGAGGGCCTTTTATCCACAAAGAAAAAAGATCTGTTTTATAGGACTCTGGCTTGGGCAAGTTTTTCAGTCGCCAGATCAGAGAAAATTGTAAGCAAGTATCTCGCCTTCTGATTTACAATTTCTTCTCACGATCTTTCGACTTCTTAGTTTTACAGCCATGTCCGCTTGTTTTTGGTCACCGAGATTCGGCGATTTTGGTAAGATTTTGATCAATAGAAACAGCGCAGCGGGCTCTGGGGACGAGAGCCACATAGCTCGTTCCCAGGTTGAACTGCGTATGTTCGTCGTTTTACCGAGGGAACATGGCACTAGCAAAAGCCAAGATGGCGGATTGAAAACGAGCGTGTGTGTTTGCTGCCGTCTTCTCTCTTGTCCTTGGGTTTTAGGGCTCGTTTCAACATGACGCTGTCTCCAAAAGAATTGTCTTCACTCTTAAGGTATGCTGATTTTCAATTCTATTACTACTTTGACGCGAAGGTATAAAACTACACTTGGTTGAACATCTTGAATTTCAGTATGAGAGGCTGAAAGTTTATTTGAGCTAAGTCAGATCACGGAAAAAGACTGACAACATAGCCACGTTCTTCCTTTTTCGTTCCCTCTTTGGCCACACGCTTATGCGTTGTATTCTTGATGTGATGGGAAACATTATTGTCAAGTTACGGTAACGCAGAGTTAGAGCTTAATACATTTACATAAGGCAGGGACAAAAGTCGGACCGGATCAACTCGGATCGCTGATTTGAATAAGAATAGCACCTATTCAAGAACGAGGAAATGCACAATAGTGCTATTCTTATTCAAATCAGCGATCCGAGTTGATCCGGTCCGACTTTTGTCCCTGCCTCATTTACATACATGTACTACTTTGTATATCTCGTGGTTAAAATTTGTTTCTGGTTTGACGGTTTGAAGTTTTTCAAACCAGTTTGATGCTTTTCTTTGTTTCATATTTTGATATGGTGTATATGAGGGCAAGTGAAAATAAAAAGTAAACTGGTTTGAAAACCAAAAAGAAAATAAACAAGTTTAAACCACAGCATAATTATGCATGTGTATATTTGCCAGTGAGGTTTGGTGTTTGGCTTGATTGAATTGTGACCTTAAAGTGACTGCTTGCTTAAATTTGTGTTATTTTTGATTTGGTTTATTTTTTGTAGTATTCTTGCAGAAGATTCCCTTGCTGTTTCATCATTTGAGGCTATTGCTTCTTCTTTACATCAGCGATTTAACAAAAATGAACATTTTCAAATTGGGAGTGCAATGGTAAGGTTTAAGTAATACTTCAATGTACATGTATATAGGTACAGTCTAACCTCTAAAAATTATTATGGACATCCCCTGTTTTGAAAGAGCAGTCTGTATACGAGCCTAGGGGCCCATCAGGCCGGAGCTTATCCCGGTTTCCGTAGCATGAAGCGACTAGCAGTATTTCTACTCCCCCCTGGATGGGATGCTAGTCCATCGCAGGGTTACCCCCAGCAGTAAATTTGCCGGTACCCATTTATACACCTGGGTGGAGAGAGGCACTATGAGAGTAAAGTAACTTGCCTAAGAATGCAGAGAAAAGGCAGGGGGCATTAACTTTCCTGGTGATGTGGTCTACCT
The DNA here is from genome assembly GCA_963693305.1 of Meandrina meandrites. Classification (NCBI taxonomy): domain Eukaryota; kingdom Metazoa; phylum Cnidaria; class Anthozoa; order Scleractinia; family Meandrinidae; genus Meandrina; species Meandrina meandrites. The sequence goes on from OY855903.1 coordinate 54,206,090, forward strand.
CTGCCTCTCTTCACTTGAACATTAATTTTATCACACATTGCAGTGAGCTCATAAATGGAGTAATAGCGGCAGCCAGTGGCACCATGTATGCTGATGCCCATGCTTGCTGTTAAACATACAAGTTAAAGAAGACGTGTTATTTGTCCTCTAATCTGAGACATTTGTTCATTCATTTGTTTGTTTGTTCATTTGTTCATAATCCATTGGTTTGTTAGTTTGTCTGCCTGTCACTCTGTCAGTCTGTTTGCTCATTCATTCTTTCATTCTCTCATTTGTTTGTTTGTTCATCATCCATTAGCTTGTTACTTCGTCTGCCTGTCAGTCTGTTAGTCTGCTGGCTCGTTCATTTGTTCATTCTCTCATTTGTTTGTTTATAATAAAGACTACACTCAACTCTGGCTTTTTGGTGTCTGTTAATAATTAAAGGGGTTGTACCTTAAAATTGGGAGGCGCGGTGGCCTAATGGTTAGTGCGCTGGACTCCGGATCGGGCGGTCCAGGTTCGAGCCCTGGCCGGGGCACTGGGTTGTGTTCTTGGGCAAGATACTTTACTCTCATAGTGCCTCTCTCCACCCAGGTGTATAAATGGGTACAGGCGAATTTACTGCTGGGGGTAACCCTGCGATGGACTAGCGTCCCATCCATGGGGGAGTAGCAATACTCCTAGTCGCTTCACGCTACGGAAACCGGGATAAGCTCCGGCCTGATGGGCCCCTAGGCTCGTATACAGACTTAACCTACCTACCTTAAAATTACATGTACATGTAGCTAAACCACTGTGAAATTATAATCAATATAATTAATTGATTGAAATTACAAAGTGTTTTAGATTGAAAGACCTTGCTCCCCAGTACCTTCTTTCAAACTTGGCCATCTTGCTAATTTTACCATGCTCTCTACTTTTGGTATTCTGTAAGTCACAGCCCATGACACATTGTTTTAATGAACAATAAATTATGTGACATGACTCGTTATTGTGCTTTTCATTAAAGTCATTAAAGAGTTTGATAAATCATGACTTAAATACATCTACATGTAGCTGGATGCTAAAATATTAAAAATAACATGCTATTATCATTATAACTATTTCAATTTATTGTTGTCATTTACAGCTGATGCTTCTGCAGCAACCTGACCTGTTGCCATCAACCAGCCAAAGAATCGTGGTTTTGTTTTTGTTGTACGAAATGTATAAAGCAGAGCCTGTAGCCAACAACCCATTTGCTTCTGTATTTGTCCATGTTTTGGTGAGTGGTTTGACTGATATTATGCCAGAGTTGCCTTCTTCATATAAATTACATTTACTACATACATGTACATGTGACCTGTACAATTATGTTTACTGTAGTCCGTTTAGGGTGCAAATTAAAGCAGAGGGTAGTATTGTGCTTTCTTTATGTTACTTATAAGCAAAAATTCTGCGATACATAATTTTCAATTAAATGAAAATAAGCAATGAGAAAGGATGTTTTGATGTCATCTTGGCATCATTATCAAGTTAAATAAAATATTGGCGGTTGTGTTTATATATGCTAGGTGAGCAACCCTCCAAGTTTATTTTTTTCCTTAGTGGCCATTTGGCCACCGACTGCTCAAGTTTGGTCGCCAGTGAAAAATTTTAGTGGCTTAATTAAGCTCACGCTTTCAATCCATTTTCTCAATTTTAGTTGCCAGGCTGGCGACTTCAGTTCCAATTTAGTTGCCAGTTCCAAAATTTTAGTCGCCATGGTGACTAAAATGGTCTTAACTTGGAGGGTTGGTGAGGTGTGAATAATTGAATAATATTTCAAAATAAAAATAAATAAAGATTAGGTTTGCTTGTGTTAGTTTTCCTTATCATTTTCCTAATTAACACCTGTAAACCTAATATTCATTTATTTTTATTTCGAAATATTGTTCAATCACGTGAACCCATTCACACCTCACAGATCATATAAATTATAAACACAACCACCAGTACAGTAATTTTTATTTAACTTGAAATGATGTAAAGATGACATTGAAACATTAATTACTTCTTAATGCTTATTTTCATTTTGAAGTGCTTTTTGTTTGTATGGTATTTTGGCAAAGTTCATGTATGCAAACCATTGATTTTGTTTTGATTTTGTTGTAAATTTCTAGAGTTCTAATAATGATGAAAACAGAGTTTGTGGCCTGGAATCACTTCCTGCACTGAGTCAAGCTGAGAAGTCTTTCCTGTATCTACTTATCACTTCTCCATCACGAGATGTAAGACATAAGTAAATTAAAATAAGAAATATCCAAGAATTCTGAAAGCATCAAAACCTGTTAGTTAAGGCACTTTGCTCTCGGTGGGAATACTGGAGATATTTGTGCTTCAGAGACAGGCTATCATACATGTACATGTGCTCATTGCGATGGTTTGTACCCCGGAATGCCATTAAATGAATGCACATAATTTGCGTTTGACCTACCCAAGCCCTTTGTGCATTCGGTAACAAGGATTAACAGTTAACTGCATTTACATTGTACAATGTTCAATTTAAACATTTGATGGTCTTCTTTTCATAATCAGATTACTGTAAGCACCCTTATGATGAACATTATAATCATAAATTCACAAGAAAATGATTGATCATCTTCTTGTGATTATGATTGCTTCCAGGACTATAATTTGTGAATATTGCTCTTTAGAGCGGTTTTCAACTGAGTGTTGTAAAACCAATACCAAAGTAATCACTCTGGCCAATCACAAAGGACGCAAACAATCCAGTGAACCAATCAAAACTCGAAGCAAATACAAAAGGCCTGCATAAAGCGCTGGAAAACATGCGTGAGTGAGTCATGATTGGTTTTACTTCTACCGTAATGATTCGATTAAGCGCCCTCCTTCCAATAAGCGCCCCCTTCTGAATAAGTGCCCCCTATAGAATGTGTTCTTGTAAATAAGCGCCCCTATTCCAATAAGCGCCCCCATTCTTATAGTTTTTGGTATTGTTAGGTACCGTGGATAAACTCATGAACATTCACCGTACCGTACATGTATATATCTACTGCTAAAATGAATAATTCTTTTAAAAGGAACTGAACTTTCAACAATTTGTTACTGTTACAGATTCTATTATTGCTAGTTATTTTAATATTTATTAAAGTTTTGTTTTGAACATTTGGTTGATTCTCAAAAAATTAAATAAGTGCCCTGTCCCGAATAAGCGCCCTGTCTGGAATAAGCGCCCTTCCTTGAGGTGCCAAAAGTAAATAAGCGCCCCGGGCGCTAAATGGAATCATTACGGTAATTGGTTGAGAAAATGGCGGGAGTCTTTTAAACCAGTCACTAAACGTAACAATGAATTAAACCAAAGCAAATGTGAATTACTTTCGATACTGAAATGAAAATAGCTCTAATGGGACTGTCCATTTCCACTAGGACACAGAAAGGTTATGTTTATGATTACTATAATTTGTATGATCCTTATGTTGCTAGTACAATGTAGGTTCATGTATATGTACTAAAGTTTTTTATTATTTCCTCACCATGTAAAAGGATATTTTCTGGTCACTGACACATTGCTCATTTTGGCACGGTGATGGTCATTTATTCCTATATAATATTGGAATTCATTTTATTTTCTGTTCAGTTGTTAAAGAAAACTCCTCGACAAGTTTTGGTGTTGGACTTTCCAGGCGGAGGGCAGGTATACACACATGCGTAAAACATTTTAAATATTGCATGTAGCAAGCTATCACACATTGTGTTTCTGCTGTTGTGTGTCACTCCTTTTATTACGTATAGATTCAGAAGGAAGGGTTTGAGCCTGAAGGAAGGCTGAAAAACGGATGATTTGACAATGATATGCACACTTAAAAAGGATGTGCTATTCTAACTTGAAGCTCAATGCAATTTTGCCAGTTGTTGAAAAATGGCAATTTGCCATCTCAAAATGCACTCTACATGTACATCTTTGAAATAAATAAATGGGTAGTGACACATTGTAGTAAAGGATGAGTGGGGTAAGCTGTATGGGAGATGCAGTGGCCTAATGGTTAGTGTACTGGACTTTGGAGTGAGTAGTCCAGGCTCCAGTCCTGGCCAGGGTCATCATATTGTGTTGTGTTCGTGGGCAAGCTTTTCTCATAGTGCCTGTCTCTTCCCAGGTGTGTAAATGGGTGTCGGCCAACTAATGCTTGAGTATAACCCTGTGATGGGCTAGTGAAAACAGGATACAATAATTTGTTACATGTATTTGGCTTACTTAGAGACTTTCACAAACACCTTAACGAACAGCACGCCGACATTCAGTTTTCCAGAGAGATCGAAGAAGATGGAAAACTTCCATTTCTAGACTGTCTGGTAAGCCACGACAACAACGAACTACGTACCACAGTGTACAGAAAACCGACACATACCGACAGATTACTGGACGAATCATCCTACAACCCGACTTCTCACAAAGCTACGACTATCAAGACTTTGACGAGACGAGCGCAACTGGTTTGTGACACAACAGACAGTTTATCTGACGAAAACAAATACCTTGACCATGTTTTCTACAAGAACAACTACAACGCCGACTTCGTTAGACGAAACACTCACCGAACTACTGAGACTACAGAAACCAACAAGAACCCTACATCTGTCACTACAGCGACCATACTCTACATCAAGGGCACTTCTGAGACCATCGCACGGATTCTACAACCTTACAATATCCGTGTAGCTCACAAGCCTATAACTACGTTACGACATTTACTGACCAACGTTAAAGACAGGGACGAACCTAACAACAGACAGGGAGCGGTTTATAAGATCAAATGCTCCGACTGCCAAGCCTCCTACATTGGAGAGACTGGTAGAAACTTCAACACGAGACTGACTGAACACAAACGAGCGACTAGAAATGGTGATGTAAACAATCACATTTCTGAACACCGACTTACTAATCACAAAATTGACTGGGACTCTGCTGAATGTTTAACCTACAGTACGAACTATTTTCAACGACTGACTCTAGAAAGCTGGTACACAAACTTAGAACAAACGCCTATCAACAGATGTCAACAACTTCCGCCACCTTACAAACGACTAATTAACGACATAAACAAAACCGACGAACAGACCACAAACAGAACGACTTAATTTGACTAACAATAGACAGATCGAAACTGACCTATTACTGTTGACGGACTTAACACGAGTCTTACAGCCAATAACATCACGGCTAAACTGACCAATCAGTCACAACAGACCAGACTTATAACATCACCAACTGACAACAACTCTTCACTTGACTCTGAAGATGACTTCCGCACAGGTTGTCGAAACGTCAGTCACCAACAACAGTTCTTCTCAGAGCTACTCTCACCCGGACGATCACACTATATGAACTATATGTTTCTCTCTCAGAATATTGACCTGAGCTCTCTGCAGTTGGCTCTAACAGAGAAGAATTCACAGTTACCTGACATTAGTTGTTGTGGACTGCCTGCAGTAATAGCTGATGCAGACCCAGATGTCAGGTAATAACTGTGAAATTGTAGAAGTAAATGAATCTTGTTTCAGGAGGAAAGCTTTACTCAAAATTATCTTACGTTACTTTTACAAAATTAAACCTTGATTGAATTAGGAAGATGTGATTGAAATTGTGTAAGGAAAGTACCTTTTTGGAATAATTTGGGCATTTACACCTACAAAATGTAACATTACCTCAAAGATTCTCAGGAAAATTTAAATTCTGGATGAGTAAAAGGAATCTCATGACCATTTTCGTACAAAATGAAATTTAAACATCTCCGGCCCAGCAAAAGTAATCTTACCTTGATGAAGCTCGACTTCTCAGTTTGACACTCCCAAAGGTTGTTATGTTAAAATAGTTGTCTTCTCTCATTTATGTGTTTGTTCTTCTGTACAGCTCTGGGTTTGACTCAACGGCAGCGTCACAGATCACAGAGACACTTGTTACAGGTGAGCTAATGAAAGTTAGAGAAATTGGGCAAATTACAAACTGAAAGTAAAATGCATACAATTACATTGTGACAAACGTGGATTACATGTACCCAGGGTTCATGTTGTCTCCATCACGGCCTTTGTTTGGGCCATCAGACATCAGGAAGCATTGCATCACAGTGCACATAACAGCTGTGAAGGAGAATAAAAGTGAATGAGATCTGTGTAGTTACATGACTGTAAATGTTGTGCTTCAATTTTATCCTTGGTTAACATTTTATTTCCCTTTGGTTTTAACTCATTATCATACATTACCATACCCAAAACATTTAACCAAAACACACATGCCATTTTAAACAGTTGAAATGAAAGTTTGGAAAAATTCATGCTCCACAGGATTCAAAATCCATGAGAGTAGAGCCAATTTCATTGATTACTTTGTGTTTAATCATGCAGGGCTTAATCCTCCATCTGAGTTAAATCTCAGACCAGCGTTTGCGAGAATTCCACCACCACTTTACTCCTGTGATGACGAGGTATATAAAATGATGAAACATCATTTTGTTTCGCTGCACCATAGAAGGGTCACACCTGTTTAACTTCAACAAGTGTAACAGGTTTTTGATGTAGTTTATAAAATTTTAACATTATAGCAAGCTGTCCAATTGGTTGTGTAGTTAATTATTCTCCTTGATGCTTTTATCATGGCATGCATGTACATCTGTATTACATGTAAATGATTTTTGTTGGCTTTATTGTCCGCTGCTTGTTTACATAGCCCACTGCAATCACACAAGAATGTTTCAGAGTGTTATTTGAAAATATTTATGCTAGCCGTCACCAGTGGCTCTGGGTGGTTAACAGAAAGTGCCATCTTGAAACTCCCAAAATTTCTCTTTGGCCTCAATTTGGGGGATAAATCACTTTTTATTGTGATTTGTTGGTTTGTAGCTTGTATGGATGAACCCTACAGGAGAGGTGCATGGTGTTGAATGGGACAGTACAATGTGTGTTACAAACAGTGCTGGTTAGTGATTGAATATTGTATAGATCTACATGTACTGTATGATTACATTTTCATGTGCAACTGTGTAAATTATGAATTATTTTGTGTGTCTGAGTTTATACCAAATAATTGCAAAGAGGGACCTCCAACAACCTGAATAAAAGTTAAAGGGGCATCTCACCACGATTTAGCATTGTAGTGCTACTTGAAAATCCAATGAAGGTGTTGGTATTAATTGGAAAATATACACTTATAGTTGCCTAACCTGGCTTATACGCACTGTACTGGTCACCAAAATTGTTTAAAACTGGTGTAGCTGCGAAAGGGTAGGAAAGAAGTGATCCAAATGACAGTGTTACTTGGAGGAAATTCACTAAAAGAAACATAAATTATGCTTTGCTCACATCTTAGAGAGTGAATTTCCGCCTTTTTGGTGTTTGAAGGTTATTTTGTTGAATCACTGAGTGCACCTTCATAATGCTAGCATAGTTTACACAAAAACTTAGGAGAACTCTCATGATACTGCCCCTTTTACACTACTCAACTAGCGACAGTGTGGACACACTACATTTATCCACTGGAGGGACAATGTTTTGTTCTTTAACATTTCGTGCGTTGGATGTGTTATTGCTATGAAAAGGTTTTGGAGGCAGGCTGTAAACAGCTCAACAACCCTACTCAGGGATGGAGTCATCTGAACTCTGCTGTGTTGCCTCAGACACAACACAATGTTCATGATTGAGTACCACAAAAATTGTTGCAATACGGTAACCTTAGTTTTACCTGCTACTGTGCCTACATGCATCTCTTTTGTGACTTAAGGTGTCACATAAGGCCTGTTAGTTTTGGTTGTAATTAATATACCAGTATTTTTTTGAAGGTGCCGAAGTCCGTCGTTTGATGAACAAAGCTTTCAAGGCTCCTCTGGTCTTGCAACAACAGCAGGTGAATGAGAATAATGCTGCATGTGACCGTAATTGAATCTTTCTATTAAAAGTCGATATCAGTTGTCTTACTGATGATTTTGGCGATGTGGTCAGTGCTCTACAAGAACAATATCCCCCAGTAGATAACCATATTATATTCTTAGCATGGGTCCATGTGAAACTAACATAGAAATTGTTTGCTTTTTCTTTTGCAGCAAGTTTTAAGTGAACTAGAAAAAGATCCAAAGCTAGTATATCATGTAGGACTTACTCCTAACAAGGTAAGATGTATGTTGTGGCTCAGTTTCACCCTTGTTACAATCTGGTATTTCCCCAATTGTTTTATATTCATTGTTATATATTAGCATACACAAGAACAAAGGAAGATACCAAACTGTACCAAGGGTAAAATTGAACCACAAAACTAAAACCATGCCTAGGAACATCCTGTTAAAAGTATTAAGTACATGTAAATGATCATAAAAATAGCAGAATTTAACATTTTTCAACTTAGTGTGGCAGAATACACTTAAAAATAAAAATCATGTGGGCTTACTCCTAACATGGTATTATACACCTGATTGAAGAAATGTTGACCCTGTTAAAAGCACAAACCATGACCAATATGACCCAATGGTATTCTGGGTAGACAGCATTGGCATGGTAAACTTAGTTATATTCCTTTTATTGATAATCAAGATAATATCTTTCTTTGAGAGTCCAAATGGCATGATTTCAGTATGCAACATGTGTTATTATCATGTTTGTTCTGTTACAGACAACGATTATTTTTTCCTATTTCCCAGAAAACATTTGGGTCACATCGTTCATGGTTTATACTTTCCAGGTGTCGACTATTCTTCAATGTATCACAACACGAACGCAACACGACGTTACAATGTTTCCATCAACATTTTCAAGTCCTGTTAGAGGCCACAGTTGGTGTGCTTGTAGGTGCATGTACTGACGGTGGTACCAGAATTTACTTTTGTTTTTCTTTTCTCTTAGCTTCCTGATCTTGTGGAGAATAATCCATTAATTGCCATTGAGGTCTTGTTGAAGTTAATGCAGTCAAATCAGATAACAGAGTGAGTAGTGACCAGATTCAAACTTCTCCCAAGAATGTCATAACAAAGTCAAGGGAAGAACTAAGCAGAATATTGCACGGTATTAACAAGCATAACAACAAACTCTCCCGAAGAGAGAAAGAGATTATGTATTGTCGGCAGTTGGGAGAATTGTAATGAAGATCTAACTAAAGCCACAGACTGCTAAGAATTCCTTTAGCTACTTTGGGGCTCACCCTCGGTATAAATGCCAGTAAACCTCACCAGTGACGGAAAAAGACGATAGCTCCAAAACAAACATTAAATTCACAGGTTTTAACACCGAAGTAAACTCCACTTTCCCTATATCAATCAGTATTGTTTTTGGATGATAACGGAACCCAGAACCAGACATTTTGAGGATTTGCCTCCTGGGACCATAGTATTTTTTTCTACGTGGGAGGCAACATGATGGCCAGGTCAGCGGTCGAATGTGCCTTATGCAAAATTATAAGTAACTTAGTAGTTTCGAGCCCTTCTCGGAACCATTGTTAGAAGTCTACTAACTATGTCGGAACAAACCTCATATAGTTGTTTACCTGTGATGTGTTTTCTCGTCATCAGGTATTTTTCAGTGTTAGTAAACATGGAAATGTCACTGCATTCCATGGAGGTTGTCAACAGACTAACAACGGTAAGATTATATAAACCGTGCATGGGAAAAATTTCCTCTGAAGGTCTACAAAATGCACGTGGTTATCGTGTTATGGGCACATATCGCTCAGAGCATGTAATCCACGAAAGGTGCTTGAAAAGTGACGGAAGTAAAGCTACTTTCGTACTTGGATATGTTTTAGAATTCCTGTTTGGCAAACTGGACTGCGCCTCGAAACATGGGGCTACTCGGCCGAACCCTCCACCTGGGGGAGTGGAACTACATGTAAGCTCTACTGTGCTATCCTCGATTTCTCGAACCTCCCAATAACTTAAAAAAAAGGCCATCTCCCCTGAATTTGCTTCACTCTATCCACCCCTCCACCCCGTTTCTTTTTCGAACTCCCGACTTCTCGACAAGAATTTTCAGCGGTTAATCGAAGCTATCCAAGTGTTCCTCTTGTGTTCCATTCAAACGGTACGAAACTAAACAACTATTTCCTCTTGCACAAGTTTCACATAGTCGGCCGATAAGACTGACGTCAACCGCTGCATTGCATTATCGATTCTACGTTTAAGTATTCAGTTAGCCAACAATAAAGTGAGAGTGTTCGGAAATCAGCTAAGCGCGATGCCTGGAAACCAGTCCGAAAACAACAATGTTTGGAAGCCAGCTTATTGCGGGTGTTTGGAAGCCGCTCAAACGCACGTGTTTGGAAGCCAGCTGAGCGCGATGTCTGGCAACCAGTCCGAAAACGACAATGTTTGGTAGCCGATCAAACGCACGTGTTTGGAAGCCAGCTGAGCGCGATGTCTGGCAACCAGTCCGAAAACGACAATGTTTGGTAGCCGATCAAACGCACGTGTTTGGAAGCCAGCTAAGTGCATATGCGAGAAAGCCAATCAAATGCAAGTGTTTGGTGGCCAACTAAGTGCGATTGTCAGGAAGCCAATCAAACGCAAGTGTTTGGCATAGGAAAGCCAACTAAACTCAAATATTTGGAAACCAACTAAGAGCAAGGAAGTCAATCAAACGATTGTGTTTGGTAACCAGTTAAGTGTTGCTAAGGAACCAACTATAAAACTTTGTGATTGGTTTTTGGAAAAGTAAAACACAGCCATACGCATGCCGGCGATAACCCCGTTGTTTTGGTTAAAATGCCTCCTTGATTCATCCCAGTTGCGGGGCATTCCTTGAAAACTGAACTAGGAAATGTATAACACTACTTAATTAGGTTTCTTTTTCTTCTTATTTTTAATAGGCTGTGGATCTCCCTCAGGAGTTTGTTCATCTTTATATCTCAAACTGTATCTCGACCTGTGAAAATATCAAAGACAAATACATGCAGAATCGACTTGTCAGACTGGTACGTCAACTTATTTACTTGTACGTAATGGAAAATAAGCTTATTATATCATTGAATGACTTCATCTTCAAAACATAGAAAGCTAGCTATTTCTTAAAATACTGTCATCTTGCCAGAGAATTTGTGAGAAAAAAATTCACAGTAAGCCTAGTTTAACGTGAAAACGCATTAAAAGACACATTTACATTTTCATGTATGTGTACATTGCGCCCTGCCAACAGTAGTTACTATCACTTCGCAGTGGGTTACTACCTTCTATCAGCAAGTACTGCTCTATAAATTCAAAACAAGCGTAAAAGAAACAAAGCAGTGAGGTCTACGTGATATTGATAACTCCTGATAACTACAGCCTGGCTCGTGTAATCACAATTCTTGCCATTTTGATTTTCAAATTTCTTCGTGTGACATAATGCGTTATGAACGCCGAAAGTGTATTTTGGTTTCTATATTTTAAAATGTGTTTTTGTCAAATTGTTGTTTTCAGGTTTGCGTTTTCCTTCAATCTCTCATTCGTAACAAAATAATCGATGTTAAGGTAGGTGTCTAGTCTAGTAAAGGGTTCCAAAATCAGCTGAACGTGGTCTGGTATAGGGTAAGGGTTTAAGAGTCCCAGCGGTACACCCCCACCTAAAATAAATAGAGTACCCCCCGGAACTGATCGCTTTTATCATAGCTGACACCTAAAATCCCTACCCTATCCCAGACTTGCTCTTTTTAGAACTGTATCACTATTAGTGTTTTTAATGGAATACCATCTTTCAGAAACGTTACTGCGATGATTTTATTTACGTTAAGGGAAGCCTTTTTCTCTTCCGAGTTTCTATTCCTATTCTGTTCTTAATTCTTCATACCACTGATTAGTTTCCCGGCAAATTATACCTTATTCCAGACCAAAACGTTCTGATTTCTATACTCTATATCCTAGACTAAACTGTTGAAAACCATACCCCTTCACAGCGGCACATATATGGGAGTGCTCCCCCCCCTCCCCCCCCCCCCCCCCCCGGGCGATCAGTGTGTCAATTAGTATGTGTGCCAAAATCCTATTCCAGCAACTATTTGTTTCGCGCAAAACATAATTAAAAAATAAGAAGAATACGTGCTGTCCAATTTCGCGAAATAATTGGCATTGAAAACTGAAATTCTCCGTGTTGCCAAGCTGGACACAGGCCCATGACCTTGACCAGTTCGGCAATCTTAAGAATTTTCTTCATCCAGCTATAGTCCTAAATGTGGGTTACAAAACATTGAGATCTGCAAGGGACCACGTCCAATTTCGCACTGAAATAAAAATGACAAAAAAATCTCAAAGTGGACGGCACGTATAGTCCAATTATGTGTAGAAGGCGCACAAATATAATTGGATAGTTGCTTCAATGGGATTTTAGGCTTACGGGATAAATACCGACCGGGTGTTTACGTTAGTAAGGAAATAAGCCACATGAGGTAAAGCAAAATCTTCCATGTCAATGAGATTTAAACCCGTGATTTCCGGGACTTGTGTTCCTTCTCGTATTTACCGACTAAGCCGCGAGGCCAAAGCTACTTTATGTCGCGACAGTGAAGAGGTAACTACTGTACAACCGAAGCGTCAATGGCACCAAAAAAATTCTCCGTTTTGTTGTACTGAACTAGCTGGTGGTAAAGGACAGCGTGATATAAACGTGACGAGGCTTACTCTGCTACGCGTGCATGACTCGCGCTATACCGACAACCCACAAAACCGCTGCGCTGAGTGCTTGCATGACTCGCGCTATACCGACAACCCACAAAACCGCTGCGCTGAGTGCTTGTTTTTGACTTGTTTTCAGGACCTATTCATTGAAGTTCAAGCGTTCTGTATAGAGTTCAGCCGGATAAGAGAGGCAGCTGGATTGTTTCGACTTCTTAGAACCCTGGACAGCGGAGAAACAAGCCCAGCCGCCACAAAGTAAACATACTGCCAAGCAGAAGACAAAACAAAAAAAGGAAACAAGAAGACAAAAATATTTTGTACGAGAGGAATAGTTCAAACAAAAGTACGGGATTTACCCGATGGCTCGTTGACCTCCCTCTTATAATATTTGTTTCGAGAAGCTACTTCTATGTACAACATATACGGCTTAGCAGTTTGTGTGCTTGACTGACACTGGTTATTCGACTCAATACTGAGTGTAAAGCTAGCAAATAAAGTAGCCAAAATATTCCGTATATAATACCCAGATGAGACACTAATCCTGCCCAAACTTAAAACCGCCTGATCGTTTTTGTAATAAACCGAAAACCGCCGTGGCTGCCGTGGTAATGAACATAATCTATAATTTATGCTCGATTTCTAGCCGCTGTTCGGGAGGTGAGCCGGCGCTGTGGAGACAGGACTCGAGAGAGCGGCGGAAATCTAGCCTATCTATAATTCTCTTTGGAGAATTTGGAATGAACTAGATAAAAACATTTTTTTCTTGCTGAGGTGTCAGCTCTTTCAATTCTTATAACATTGTTACTTGAAGTTAAAAACAGACGTAAAGTGAAGTCTGGAATTTAATCACTGCTGCGGGTTTGAGATTAAACTTCTTTTGTTATCAACTTTGTTTAAAAGTACTTTTGATTCTGTGTTTGTGCTAATTAATAAGTCTTTGAACCGGAGATTGCCATTTGCATAACATTTCCGTGAACATGGAAAAAGGGACGCTCGGGCTTAATCAATCTTCATTATAATCGGAGAGTACATCTAAATAAACGTATGATATTTAAGAGCGCCCACAAAAAGTTATTGCATTGACATTAGATGAAAATTCTGTACAACCCAGTCAGATCAACTCGGTCTGCTTTCTAGTAATCCAGTTCAAAACTGGCGCAAATACCCTGGAATGACGTCACTAGCCCCAGTCTCCGCTTCCCTCAGTCGTGTGCGAAATAATCTCAACTTAAAAAATTCATAAAAAAAATGCGGTTTTAGCCAAAACCAAAAATTTTTGCGGTGTTTTGCTCCATCAAGAGAGTACTTCATACTCTCTTGGCTCCAGCCGAATACTTTTTGGGAGGTAAAAGGCACTTTAATACAAAGGTCTCCGAAATAATAGTTTGCAGCATGCGAGGCCGCGTACATGAAACGCTGAAATAAGTAAAAATCCCAAAAGAAGCTTCGAAACTAACTGGCGATTCATATATGCATGGTGTAAGGGTTTGACCAGTTGGTTATTTATATACCGTATTGTCAATCTCCACGAGTAAGCCAACTTTATTTTTGCGATCCGCAGCCAACACACTTAATTATAGTCTCTTTAATTTTGATTACGCCTTCTCTTATTTCATATTTAAAATTTCATGTTTTTACGGGGACGCTTATTCGAGGAAGGGCACCTGGTTGGCTTGAAGGGCTTGAACCCGAGATCCCTGTTACTAGGCCACCGTCCGAAACCGATCAGCCACTTTTTTCCCCTCATAACTTCACACAGAAGTCAGTGGCTTTTATATTGTAGCGGACTTTAATGCTACAACGCGATCTCGACGCTTTAATGCTGGAGTTACTTCGCCTCGTCAAGACCCAACAACATCTTTAAGGTTTTTTGCGGTAGCCTGAGTTGTTCAAAGTCCGAAGACAGAAGGAAGTCTTGGGGAAATTTTACCACTTCTATTTGCTTAAAAAAAAAATAGATAAACGGACAGTCAATTTTGACATGACCATATTTGAAGGAAGATCCTGGTTGAGGAAATGTACGCATTGTAGTTTAAAAATATTGCGAACAAAGAACCATGAAGGTACATGTTAGAGAAATAAAGGCAACTAGAGTTTAAAAACATGCAAAACTGAGTGTATTACTATGAGAATATTGCTCGGAAGTGTGAGTTTTACACAGTGCAATGTAAACCATTCGATCCAAAAACAAATCACTTGTGCACAGAGCTTGACAGCTGAGCAATATGTCCGGAAGGTTTAAGATTGCAATTTAATTCACAGTAGACAGAAATCAATCAGAAACAAACCCAAAAGACGCCGCTGGCTACTGAAAACTGAAAATTGAATAAACTGTGCATCTGGACTAATGAGGCCCTGCCAGGGGGGTGTCCCAGGTCGCTTGTCGGAATTTTAAAATGTCTCCTGTCGGCGTTTTGTCAAGGCTACACAACGCTGTCGGAAATTTAGCGACATACATTTGGCTTCGTCAGTCGTTTGTCGCTATTTCGTTTGAGCGCTGTCGCTACTTTTTGGCCCCAGCCAGAATTTACCCTGGCAGGGCCTCACTAATAGTATTGAGTTCTTCTGTTTATTATAAATTTTATTTTTCTGATCAACAATTTCTTTACGCATTGCATGAGTAAATTTCTATTAAAAGGCTACTTAGCTAGCTGGAGCAGAAAATATAAATAGGACAATATGAGCTTGGGCTAGGGCTAGGTTTACAAGTATATATTTCATTCAATAACATGTCATGTCGGAGACAAGGAACCGAGACTGCGTGCAGTCGGTTTTTGCAGTTCTGAAATGACTGAAATCCTACGCGCAAAGCAGAAAAGTGAAAATTCGCGGCTTGGCCGCTCGCTGCTCGATCTCGATTCGCATAATCCACGTTCGTGTTTTCGCGTGACACTCTGGGAAAAGAAAGAAAATGCCCGCAGTCTAAGCTGAAGCATGGCGTAAAGACATCTGTCTCGGAGAATTTCCATAAAACTTCCGTTCACAGTCCAAAAAGTTAATATCGGGCCAGTACCTTGGACATCGGTCTGATAACTCATTTGATAAATTTAATATTAACAAGGGAGGCCTTTCGTCAATACATCGTAGGAACTAGCAGAAAGGGTTTCATCAATTCGGGAACCATAAAAGTACCAAATTTATTATTGTAAATTTTATGCAAAACTGGTATAACACGTGCATGCCGGATTTGTATTTGGCAATTGTTATTTTTCATATTTCAGCCGTAGTATGTATAAAGTTTCCCCGCATTTTGTTTGTTTGTTTTTTTTTAAAAATGACCGATCCTTTCTTGTGTTAGCCATAGCTGGAGGAGATAAAATTCAGTAACCTGAGCCTCTGAAAGTGCGGAAAACCAAGAAACAAGCAATTTGCCCACATCCAACGTGCTTCGTATACCTTTAATAATTGATGCAATGTGGGTGGCGCTTATGGTCAAAGTGGTTTGTTATTTTCAAAAACCATGGTCCTTACGCAAACCACGTTTTAAACAAAAACAGGTCTGGTATTAGTGTGCTTTTGAAATTGATCTTCGCACTAACTAAACTTCTAATTAGTCGCCAAAAAAAAACGAAAAAAAAAACGAAAAGATAACCAGAGGGCCGGACCCAATGTTGGTATCAATTCTCCATCAAACGAGTTATGAAGCGTTGGACTCCGTCACAGTGCTATTCGCAGCGGGTTCAGCTTTTTTCAGATATCACATTTCCATTTACATAATATTCGGGTGGATTTTTTGCCTCGATGAATGAATGAAACATAACCCGTATACTGCACGTCGGAAAGAGTGTTATTTTTATTTAGCTGAAAAAAAGGGGTATTTGCAATTTTGATAAAACCGCGGGCCGCAACTTGTACTTTACACTATATCTAAGGTCTCCACTGTAAGATAAAGGCGAATTGTCTCACGAGGTCCTGCCTTTATTCAATATTTAGACCGGACATTATATTATATAGCCCCTTTCTCACACGGTCTGAAGACCTTTTCTCGTCTCTATGGATCACACAGGCGTAAAGAATGGGTCGAAGACAACTGTGAAGAAAAACCTGCCGGTTATGACTTTCACTGCTTTTATCGATCAGTAGATTTCAAATGCAGACCATAACGCAAACCGACGTCCAACAGACGGCTTTGACCATTTGATAAATATTAAAAGAAAGAGATTGGTTTGGATCATTCGGCTCCCTACTGCATCCCCCCAACCCACCCACACACACAGTTACAATCTTTTCGCGTGCATTCTCTAAACTTGATCGACTATTTTGCAAAATCAACCATAGATTTTAAGAGTTTTAATTGTTATACCCACGTCAAAGAGTTGAAAAGATAGCAGTCAGAACCGCAAGGGCGAGAAATGCTTACACAAGCACTCTGTAAAAAACGTTCGGTCAAGGTACTTTTTAAAGTGGTTAAAGCCTCAAACCACGACAAGTGGAAAACAGACCAAACGAGAAAGGAAGTCGCACTTTCCAGAGCTTGGATATTCAATATAAATAATTACCAATGCAAATAAACTCGAACGCAACCTGCCAAAGCAATTGTCTCGCGCAATGTTTCCATCTTGGCGTGTTTGTTATCTACTTCCGTTTTCAAGTCCCGGATGAAAAACTGTTAATAAACTCTAAATAACCTGGAATCACAACTGATCCGTACAGTCTGAAATAGCATCGCTAATGATGAATGGGAATTTTAGTGTGTCGAAATGGTTCCCGAACAACTGAGTAATTCCTGGCGAATGAATGTTCCCCTCGCGGTGTAATTATCGTTTGGACATTCCTCCAGACCCACAATAGAAGTAGCCGTCGAGCATGGGATGAAATGAAACGCTGGCGACCTCGACAGCATGGTAGCCATTCGAAGAGTGAAGCGCTTGATTCAATTTTCGGTTCTTGCTGTTTTTCTCGCCACGCTGCTTCTGTTTCTTCAGTGGAACGAAATATCAGACTCGGAGAAGTTCAATACTGCTAAAAGAGGTACGGAGAGATAATTTAAGAGGTTAATTTATACGCGTGACTAATATATCAGAATATATTGTAAGTTCATCGGTTTTGTTGTTGATTTCAATGATATTTCACCCGCACGTCGCAAATTAAAAGCCCCTTCGCTCGAATTAAAAGAGAGAAACTACACTCTTTTTATATTTAGTTTTCTCCTTCTTATGTTTTTAAGGTGAAACGTCCTTGGATGTTGATAACCGAGGTCTCACCGACCCAGAGCGAGAATTTGACGTGAATGAAATATTAAAGGTAAACAACGATCTTTTGTAGTGCACAAGTTCATGTCAAGGGAAGTTGCCGGTTTTATGTTGTATGCTTTTAAGAGGACTCCATCACTTAACTGATATTAGTTCATTTCCTGTTCATTATTTCTCAAATAATGCCCAGTAAACGATTTCTTCTTTAACACGACAATGAAATGTCATTTTCGAAAAAAGTTATTGATAAATGTCATATGTTCTAATCGGTCTAATATATATACGATAAGCCCATTTCGGCTGAGACTCACATCAATTTCTTTCGAGAAGGGAACCGATTTTAATTTAGATTTATCGACCTTATTTATATTTTATAAACCTTTTCTTCCGTGTATTTAAAATATCTCGCTGTTTTACTGAAGGAAAATACATAACAATTGCTTCCATTCCGATAAATGAAAGGCACGTTTCAGCATGTGAAGGAATGTTTGGGCGATTACATGGAATTCACAATTAGTATTCCCTTTTTCTGGAACAAAAACAGAAGATTTTTTACGATTATTAAAGCGGAATAGGAGATCGCAAGCTGTTTATCTTGTTTCGAGTCACGCTCTATGGAGTTTGTAAACACAATTATATTTTTCTCTGGGCGCTTTCGATCTCGACTATAAATCGTTGTTTCATTTCAATTTCATATAGAGATTCACACAGAGTCACGCCATGGGCGCTTGTTGAAAGAAAACTAACTGGATGCTTTTGTAAGAATATAAAGAATTTGCTTTTAGTAAAATTGTCGTTTTTACTGATATATGATTAAACTGGAGAGTATTTTTTTCCTGCGGTTTTCCTCTATTAATCGATACAGTTTGGTGTATCTCTCCTGACAGTAAGACTGCATTTTCTTGAATTGCTATGTTAATTTGTTCCATTAGTTATTAACACTGATTAAGTTGCACTTTCTCCTTACGTAATTACGCTTTTCCTTTATTTTGGTGAAAGTTGAAAATACATGTCAGTAGAGTTATTTATTTATTTTTTCCTTTTTTCTATTTGGCTGAATAAAACTGTTTGCTGATTAAGAAAATTATAATTAAAAATTCATTATTTTGGTCACAATTGTTTTAATCAATTTTTTCTTTCACTTAATTTGCCAAAACATATGTTTAAATGTTAGGTGCTTTTTTAAAAGAAATTTATCAGATTTTGTATAATTGAATCAACTTTGTGTCAGTTTCATGAAAGGGTGTGCATATATATCTGATAATTTATAATTTTGAAAACATCTTAAATTATTACTTTATTTTCAAGAATTTTTGCACTTAATTGCACAGTTGATTAATTCTAGTGTTGAGAAGAAAGCGTTTCTTTATAACTGAAAATCTCTCTCTGAGTGATAACAAGCATTTTGCTAGATTCTTTTCATATTTGAGCTGAGCCTGTTACAAAAATCCCACATTAATTTTAGGAGGTGCATAGTTTACAACAAATATGGTATGCAAAGAGAATTTCTAATCGCCTTCTATGGATAATTAATTCACTGACAGAAGGACTTAGGGTGCTTAGTTACCATTAGTCAAAACTGGCTGGCCAGACCAGTATATGAGAGAACAGAATTCTGTTATTAGTCAGATTTGTCCAGTAAAATTAGTCAACTCATAAATATTACATGTATCCACTGTTGTTGTGGATTTGTGCCAAAATCTTGTGAAAAAGGTCCATTTCAAATTAAAAAGCACTGGACCAGCCGGCCAGTTCTGAATAATGGTAAGCACCCTTAGTTTTCAGTCCTTTAGCATAAATCTGTATATCCCAGTTTTGCCAATTAACCTGCAGACTCTTTGACTTTATGCCGGCCAGCAAACAACTTTGAACAGCATGGCATGCAGGATTTTGCTTGGGGAGGTGTGAGCCCTGGTAGCGCTTGCATCTAGGGGGGGATGCTGGGGTATATTTCCCTGGGAAATTTTGAAAAAAATCAGGTTGTTGAAGTTCCTGCATTCCATCACACCCCCTCCCCCCTGCCTACTGCCCTGAACACCGGGAATCTTTTGCCTCTAGATTTTTCATTTTACATCTGTCAAGCTATATGTTTACTCCCCGTCTCCCCTATAACAAAATTCTGCATCAGGTCAAATTGTGCCAGCTGGTGGAATTCATAGTGGTTTCTCTGGCATAAGGAAGTAACAGGGAGTATTTCTACCAGTATGGAATACTAGTCCATAGTAGGGTTGCTCCCACACAACTTCTTTTTGCTGGTACTTTTTAAATACCCTGACACCTGGGGGGAGGGAGGAACTGTGAGAACAAAGTCTTACACCTCTAGACCACAATGTAGTGACCCCAGCCTTGCATCCAACGTGGCATGACTGCGCATATCAGTATTTCAGCATGCTAACCGTAAGTTTTTTTAGTGCACTGTGCCTCCGATCCCATTATTTTTAAGCTAGTCACATTTCAATTACCCAACCTCTTTTGAGTTTACTTTAACCACAGGGGATCTTTAGGAAACTGCATCCTCTCCATTTAGTTATCAGTGTTGATTTCCTTTTGCTAGGATATACACTTAAACAATGATGCAGGTGAATATAGAGAAGATGACTGGAAAACAGCATTTAATGAGAAAGCCAAGCATCAAGTGGAGAAGAAAAACCATTTTCATGGTAAGGGTTTGTTCACTCAATTGAGTAACAGGTTTTATTAAAACCTAGCAATGGTTAACAGAGGGTCGTACAGGGGGGGGTCTCTGGCACGATTCATGGACGAAAAAAATAACGAATCACGGATCACGGATATTGAAATTTCATTTTCCCGAATCACGAAAATAAGTACTCTTTTATCCTGTTCTTACACTACAAATAGTGTTTGAAGAAATCAAAATTGATTAAAAAATTACGAAACTAAGAAAGAAACACATTCTATTATTCTGTTCTTGCTCTACAAAGAGTGTTTGACGTTACGATAATTATACGGAGATCACATTTGAGGTCTCGCATCTCAAAATCACGCAAAATATAGTCAATAACGTGGTGAAATCACGAATATCGGTTATTGATTCAAGCTCTTCACGTGTCACGCAAAACCTTCTGGTCACGGGTCACGAAGAATAAATTTATTAAATTCACGTTTCACGGAAAATAAAATCAGCTAATCACGCGTCACGAGAATACCCCTGTACGACCCTCTTAACAATTATTCACCGAAGTGGAGGTAAATATCCACCACTTTCACCAACACTGAGGTGAATAATTGTTTTAGTATATACCACACAAGTTGAATAACTAACGGACCAAAACATTACTTTCGGTACACAAAGCGACGCGCAAAGCCCTTTTGTTTCTTTTCGGCTGCTTGGAGGTGAATAGTACTTTGCTAATCACCTCCGAGTTAACCAATCAGCGCGCGCGGAAAGCACTATTCACTTGTGTGGTATATACTAATATAAATTATTGCAAAAACTCAGATTTGATTGGCTAACAGGCAATGGTATATGAGCTCATATACCATTCACTACAAATTTCGTAGCCTATACGCATCAACGAAAACAGCTGGCCATGGGAGGTCAAATATTGCAATTCTTTTGGGCGTTTTTAATAAAACAATTGTTCCACTCGCGCTTATTGGATATGAGATAGTTATAGCCAACTCGGCGCTACGCGCCTTGTTGGCTATCTACCATCTCATATCCAACGCATTGAATAATTGTTAAGTATACCATGTGTTCTAGTTATAAGAACACTGACTAGTTTTGTTACTGCTTACGTCTTCTTACAATTTTGAATTTTTGAACACATGAGGGGGGGGGGGGGGGGGGGGGGGCAAATCTTCTTGCATTTTGCACTGGTGTCTAGAGGGCTTTACTTTTGTGGCCTGCTGGTAATTGGAATTGCAATATTTGAGCTCCCAGCTGCTTTCGTCGACGCGTATCGGCTACCGATTTGAAGTCAATGGTATATGAGCTCTTATTAAGATCTAGCAATATTATATTGCAATTCTTGAGTTATGGTAAGGGTTTGTTCACTCAATTGCGTAACAGGTTTTATTAAAACCTAGCAATGGTATAAATTATTGCAAAAACTCAGATTTGATTGGTTAACAGGCAATGGTATATGGCCTCATATACCATTGGCCACAAATATTGTAGCTGATACGCGTCAACGAAAACAACTGAGGAGCTCAAATATTGTAATTCTTTAGGTGTTTTTAATAAAACAATTATTCCACTCACGCTTGTTGGATATGAGATCGTTATAGCCAACTCGTTGGCTATCTATCATCTCATATCCAACGTGCACCACTGAAAAGTACACAATAATCTAGAGATAACTCGCCATTTTCTCTCCCTATCCCCTCTGTCAAATTCCTGTTTTAGACAATTGGAGGGAGGCTGCAGTTAGAGCAAACATAGACCATGTTGACAAGAGAAAATTGAAGCAATTAATGCCGAATGAAAGCCAAATATCAAACATCACTACTGCCAGTACCATAACTAACCACAACGTCAAAGTACAAGTGTTGTCCACCACCTTGCCAACTGTAGCTGTTGCCAAGGACAAGAACAAAGGATCATCAAAACACAATGCAGAAATACACGAGAAGACGTTTCGTGCAGATCATGGTCACCACGTGCAAAACAACCATACCTGGAAGAAATTTCCATGGACAAAAGAGGTGGGTTTTCTTTTCATCGCTGTAGCTCTTTTTCAATATGTGTTTTTGACCATACGAGGGGTCCGTATTATGCAGAGGAGCAGTGTTTTTTTAATCATAATTTAATACACGCTGGTATAACACAGTTTACCCTTTAGGACCCTGGTTGCGGCTGGTCACGTGATCTGGGTGACAAACCAAAACCGCAGGGAGGGCTGCTCCTCGACAAAATTTTGTCGACAGTACAACACATACTATCTAGGGGAGGGATAAATGTAGAGCAGGATTTTCATAATGGCGCTTGAATTTCTAAGCTGTGTTCAATCCGCGCTCCTTTCGACTGGCTATTACAGCATTATCCTGAAGGTTAAACAGGTTATTTGCTTGGAGAGTTTGTTTCTAAAAAAAGACTTGGTGGCAGTGCTTTCAACAGGGTACGGGAAATCCTTGTTCTTCCAGGTTTTGCCTCGAATGTTGTCCGAGAGGGATAGCAGGTCAATGAGTTTGTTTTACCTTGAGTTGAGTTTTTTTGCCGTGAATATTGTTGTTGTGCAAGGAGTTCGTTTCGTTTTCCGTTACCTCAGTTTGTTTTGCTGTGAGTTTCTTTCAATCTTTTGTTGTGTTCATTTTGTTTGGCAGCGAGTTGACATTGTTTTGTCTTGACTTGAGTTTGTCATTTGCCGAGAGTTGAGTTTATTTTGCTGTGAGTTTCGTTGTTGTGGCGTGTGTTCGTTTAGTTTTGCCGTGACTTGTGTTTGCTTTGCCGTGAGTTTCTTTGTTGTGGTCTAAGTTCCCTGATTTTTTAGCCGCGTTTTAGCCGCGGGGAGAGTCTGCTTTGCCATAAGTTTTGTTTTTATTTTGCTGTGAGTTGATTTTGTGTGTAGTGTGTTTATTTTGTTTTGCGGTGAGATTTGCTGTTTCTGTGAGAGTTGTGGGCCACCGTACTATTCTGGCTTCCGTTTAAGCCGTGAATTTTCTTAAAAGAAACTCCTACAGTTTATACAGGTGTAGTTTTTCGAAGCGACGGCAAACAGAAAGACTTGACTAAAATTAGCTTACGCCTGTCTGTTTTGAAGTAAAATCAAAACAAATTTCTTCGCCTTCATCAAGCACACGGCAAGATATTAACGGAGAAAAGTTTTATTAAGGTGATTCCACTGAAAAAGAAGGAGTAATCAAAATTTTCTAAGACTCGGTCCAGTTCATAATTATGTTATGAGCATTGGAAAAATGCAATAAAAAATAGGGGTCACCGTGCTCGTTTTTGTGCAACCTGGATGGCTATTATGGTAAATATATGACCCACGAGGTTTATATTAGGAATCCTAGTAATCCGAAAAGGGAACTATCATTTCTAGAAAAAAATCATTTCTTGCATTAAAATATCGAAGCAGTTATACAAAATAGACTTAAATCTTACAGAACAAACTATTTTAATTGAACTGGTATTAAGATTATAAAAGAAATTAGGGATTTTGCTGCGTGCGCACGTAAGCAGCACTACCAAAATAGGTGCTTTTTAAAGCATTCAAATAAAAATATCTCAAAATAGAATAATCAACTTTTCTTTAAATCGCGATATATTGTAGTCAACCGTATGTCATTTAAGTTAATGCATTAAAAAATGGGGGTCACCGTGCTTGTTTAGAAGAAAATAACCACTTATTTCCCTGCTAAGCCTAATCTGAAGGAAATGCCGTAATGTTGTGTGCGCGAGCGCTCGTGCGCGCGCTAAATGACGCGAAAAATCGTGCGCAGCAAGGATGCGCAATGCAATTCAGTGGAATCACCTTAATGAGAGCCAGTTCAGTACAGGCCAGAAAAGTAAGGTATGTGTCAAAAAGAAACTTCTATTGCCGTGAGTATATTTTGTTGTGCCTGGAGATAATTCATTTTCTTGTGAGCAAATTTATTCTGCCGTAAGATATTCAGTTTTAAATTTATCTTGCACCTATATGGGCAACCGTATACGCTTATAAAAACTGTGGCCACTTGTTAGGAAACATTGTAATCTCAAGCAAATGATTAAACAATCTATATATTTATCTTAAATCTATATATTTATCTTGTATCAAAGTTTGACCCGACAAAGATATCATCTGCGGCATCGATTGTGGTCGATTTGCCCGTGAAAAAAGGTTTTTTGACCATGTCCTGCCCCCAACTGCTTTGCACAGCCTGCAATGTACTAAAATCTGCCGGGACTGATGCTTTTAAAATCTTTTTTGGAGTTGCCGGGACAGATACCTCAGAATTCTTTTTTGGAGTCGCTTGAAAATTCCGAGTCGACATTCTCGTTAAAAGACTCACCGAAAACAGAGTGAAAACACAAAGGTTTTCCCGCACTCCAAGAGATGTCATTTTAATGTTACAATTTCCACTCCCTACCGGGCTCAGTACTTCAGCTAAGTTAAGACAATTTTTACCTTTCCCACCCCACCCTTAAATTATTTCTCTGGAATCTGCTAAAATCTAGCAGATCACGTGACCAGCCGCAACCTTCACCGCGGTCAAACGTCTGAGGCTGTTTTTGTTTTCTTTTTTCGAGAGAAATCATTCACGTTAACGTGAAAGCATCAGTAAGGATATGTAAAATAGCTGCTGAGGGTAAATATATTTTCAGTTCTCTCAAACGAGATTCTTTACTTTTAAAATGCTCCGCACTCGAACAAAATTGCTTTAATAATGGCGCTGACAGTCGGCATTTCGCCGTTTTCAAACAGTTAGAACTTTTTTAGTAAAGTTCCAAAAAATTTAGTAAACTAGGAGAATACTTCTTAAGTATCAAACTTTGAACACTGAAAATGAAAACCTTATCTTTGAAGTAGTTTTCTTGTTTTTTACGTTTTACCGCGGTGAAGCCGCAACCAGGGTCCTTTCTCTGGAGATATAGAGAGGACCCTGGGAACGAGGTTGGAATCTTTAGCAGTCTCACGTTTAGGTCACACGCGCGAGCGGCGAAGCCGCGAAACGCGAGTGGCGCTTCCGAACCAGACTCCTCTCCGCCATATCGCGTCACTCGCAGGTTCGCTCTTCGCATCACTCGCGCGTGTGACCAAAAGGTGAGCCTGCTCGCAGACTAGGAATCTTTTTGATTATCAGCCTCCTACTGAGTAAGAGGTACACGTGTGTATTTACATGTTTTTTCGGTACATACACCCTTAATTCTTGATGCCATCTTTCTTCAGATGCTTGGAGTTCTAAACGTGCACATATGGCAGGCCTGGTGTGGTAGCACAATTCATGACCTGCGAAGGAACAGATTCTTCCCTCTGTACCCGGATGTTCGCCTGACCATAAAGAAGTTCTTTCTTCGTCACGTGCAAAATGACTATGGGCAGAGAATATTTGGCTACGTTCACCCTCCTGTCTCAGGTAATTTAACAGAAAGGTAAAAAAATTCTATTAAAACTAAGTCTTAACGTACGATCGTTTGTCCGGCTATTTTATCCAATGCATAGTTTTGGCAGGAAACAACCGTGCGTTCGCAGAAAGCCACAGACTATGGCGGGAAAGCACTGCGAACACGTGCCGTAAAGTGTACGCACTGTGCAGATTTCACCGCGTTAATTCCGTAATCGCGCTAAAACTTGTGAATTGTTACCTACATCAACTTGTTGGCCTTTACAATTTCCTTTTTCTCCATCTCACCAAAGCGTTCCTTAATCATTTTATTTTATTCATTTATTTTTTTTAGGAAGATACACCTTCGCTATTTCTTCAGACGACAGTTCTGAGCTCTGGTTGAGCTCAGATGAAACTCCTTCAAAAGTTAAACTCATCGCTTGGGTTGGAAATCGCACTCTTCTCAGTGGAACATTTAAAACCAAAATTGCCCAGTTTACAAAGTACAAAACTCAACTGTCCCGTCCAGTGTTCCTCCATAAAGGGCAAAAATACTTCATTGAAGCATTGCATAAACAGGCGCACCTAGAAGATCACGTCCTTGTTGGATGGAAAATTCCTGGTTTGAACAATTTCAGGCACCTGACCGGCTCCTCTATTTCGGCACTTATTGACGACGTTAAAGCCCCAAAGGATGTCACTGCGTATGCTGATTTCATACCGCAAGATCTTCCGAGTCATTCGCATCATAGAACTTCCAGCATTATCCTTGATCCTAACGTTTTCAAATTCGGATCGGACGACTTACGTGACAGGGCGCACAAGGATAGGTTCGTCGACGAGCGTGACATCGAAAAACTATTCCCGAGTTGTCCGTACAATCCTAGCTATGTAGTGGACTTTAAGTTAAGGCGTTACGAAGGCGTGATGCTAATCCACGATACAGCGCTTTATCCGGATGATCACTCTGATCTGACTCACATGAAACAGTACGACCAGTGCATGCGACGCAGGATAAAAGATTCTCATGGTAACCAAGTTGGTACTCTACCGCCTAACCTCAAGCTCAATCACAGTCTCTATGAGAGTGGAAGTATAACTGTATTTCGTAACGGCAAAGCATTCTTGCCTTTGTCTTTCGCGAAAAGTGCAGAGGAAAAAGAGCAAGCTGAAGAACAATTGCTTGAAACTCAAATGGACTTGAGAGATATTAAAAGACTGAGCCAAGAAGTCGAGGATTCCACTCAATCGTCGACGAAAGCTCACCCTACTGAGATGGCGCATTTTTCACCAAAACATAACCAAGAAAGTACTTTTGAAATGAAGAAGAAAACAAAGAGGAAAGACATAGCTTCCGTGAAAAGAACTAAACGGAGCACACAGAAGAAAGAAGAGCCCCCTGAGAAAAGAAAGGATGGTAAAAGTAAGGATAAAACTAGGAGAAAAAGCCCTCTACAAGATTCACGAGTTGACAGCGAAACAGGTGCACCTGATAGATCACGTGATCAAGCATCACGTGATTCTATGACGCACCAGTCGAACGGATATGAGAGTTCCAGAGGAACTCAACGTAAACTGTTAAGCTATGATACTAATGATAGGAGATCCCCTAATAACACCATGAAACCTGCACACGGTACAGGATCAGACAGGGTCAATGCACCTCGGGTGTCCCACAATAACTCTGGAACAAGCAGAAGTAACGACAATCTAGAACCGAACAAAGCTAATTTGTTTGGATATAACATGTACAATTCGCTTCCTCAGAGAGGACGAAACACCAGCTATAGCAATTTACCGCAGCGTAGAGGTCGGATACAGTTTTACCCCGTTGACAAACAGGACGATCAGATGACGCGGATGAACGCGGCGAGGGAGTTCGTACGCAAGATGATCTACGCCGTACAAATGTACAACCATCGTGTAAATTCCCGCACACTGACGGACGCAGTGTACAGGAAATTCGGAGTCAAAATGAAGATACCTAACATAGTGAGGGTCCCTGAATACGATTCCTGGATTTTTCATCAGAACAGCACCAAGTGCGCCAGCGATGGTAATCTGCTGCTCAATGCTAACGTAAGTACTCTTTTCTTGGCATCGAAATTTTACCAGATGGTAGCTTAACACCTTCATTAAACACTTACAGGCAAAATGAAAACACCGTAAAACAGCAGGCAAAAAAAAACTGCTTGCTGTCGCAGACTAATGTCGTGCTGTGATGCTTCATATTAAGAAATATAAGAAACTCTTAGATGTACGACAATAATTTGTCATTAACGAACAAGCAGTGATTTCCGATTTCCTTTCCATGCAATTTCAATACTTTATCAGGTGATAATAATAATGAAATCTACCCCTTTCACACCAAAGCTTAAACACGTTGAAAGGCTGTTTAGTTAAACATGGCTTAAAATTAGCTTCTTCATAGAAGTTGCTCACTGATATTTTTTGATTTGGCCTTATGCCTCATTAGCTATCACCTCATAGAAATCTCGAGCTCATAATCTAATTGTTTTAGTAGAATTCTAACTCATTTTCCTTCAAATAATGAATTGTAATCATTTTTCCACAATGTGAACTAGAATAAACTTCACGCTTTAGCGAAATCGCACGCGCGCGTCATTTGAAACTTTCAGTTCTGTAGGCACACTCATTAATTCATTCAGTAATTGACTTTTTAAACTCCTAACGGTGAATTTCAACTTTGTTAGTCTTCTCAGGAATTGTATGATCCAAACATATTTCTAAACTTCCTCCAAGACTTCGGAGAAACGAGAAAATGTCGCCATTCTGTAGACGACCTTCAGCCACTGAACACTAATTGTTAATTAGACCGCGCTTGCATAGCCCACCAGATTGCGAGTTAACCTAATGGTCGGTCACTGGGTTATTCAATTACAGATATGCGCTGTACAAAATAATAAAAATAATATTGCTGAGAATGTTTTCTTCTTGATAAACAGGTGGCGAAAAGTGTTGTGAATCGATACATGCGCGCACTGAAGAAAGCTAGCAACAAGTAAGTACTCTGAAAAGACGAAACAAACTGGCATTTACAAACATTGTCTAATAATTCATGTCTTGGCGCTTACTGGAATAAATTTTCAAATTTAGCTGACTATTAACAGCCCCATTTTACTGATCACTCTTGTGAACGTCAGAAGTGAAGAAGCTGCCATCGTTTTTTTTTTTTTTTTTGCGACGTGCATCATCAAATGCGCGGGTATGCTTTTTTTAGATGATAGTGACCAGAACGGATACTCCAAAATCAGAAATCCGCTTGGAGACTGGAAACCCAGCACTTCAGTCTTCTTGCGGCTAGTTCCACTTTTTTTGCTTGCGGTTATTCTCACTCTGGATTCCTTGCCGCTAGCTTTCATTTCTTAGTGAGGGTAGCACAATTTGTAGAAATAGGTTCCAATCTCCCAGCGGATTTCTGATTTTGGAGTATTCATTCTAGTCACAACCACTTCTAAACTAAACTTCGCGATGAAGCGAATGTCATCATCCATAAGCTTCTGCCTCAATGTAACGTCTTCTGCCCCTCCCCTATGTAACGTGATGCCTGATTGGTTGATTATCGAAGTTGCAGTATACTCTCAATGATGACTTCCATTTCTTCTTTTTTTTTTCATTGAATTTTCCAGTAAGTACTCGTTGAAAGATATCGTGAATGTGGAAGAAAATCATGATGTTATGAAAGGAGACAGATACCTTATTGACCTGGTAAGTCAATATCATATTACAAACCAGAAACCCACACGAGCGTCAGTACAAACTTGGAAATGTTTTTGATTAGTCGTCAACTGACATTTACATTCTCTTTCTTTACAGGAACTGAATGTTGAGGGAAAAAGTAAGTAATTTTATCAAAATTCTAAATTAGTGCTAAATTATTTGAGTCAGTGCGCGGAAAGATACGAAATATCCATAAATGCATAAGGCGTCAGTCGAGTCAGTAGAAAACATTTCGTGGTCAGCATAAATCTATTTAACATGACAGCTTTTGAAGCATGATAATCCGTTTTTGTAACATAAATATGAGGAAGATCATTATTTATCGATTAGCATCTACCGAACAGCATGAAATAGTAGCTGCCTTTTGTGACGCCATTGGCAAAATGACTATACCATGGCGGAAAAAGACTTCATCCGATCAATGACTATTTGGTAGTTGAAGCTCGTCTCGCTTACGAAACAGACTTTACACTGATTCTCTGACCGATCAAATACGTACGGTATGGTTTGCTCAAATAACCTTTTTATGGATTCGTTGTTTTAAAAAAGATGTATCAGAAATGTGATCAATTCAAACGAGCAACAAAGATAATACTTCTCCTATCAGCCAATCAGATTCAGTGATATATATATATTTTCCTGAGTTTATTGGGCGTGTTTTTCACTTCGCAGATTCATCGGTGCGCTTGTCACAGTATATATATCAGAAAATTGGCAGCACTGAATTCTGTTTACCGCAAGGATTTGTTCTGAATCAACACGCCACAGTGCATATTATTATTCCAGGTTAGTAAATACACCAACTTTTAAGACCTGTTTATTTTTCATGGGGATACTTTTTTTCAGCATTTTTTCAGCATGCGCGCCTTTCACGACTGCCTGCCACGCGCGTCTTCCACACGCGCGGTCTTGGGTGTGATTGACAGTAATATGGAAAGAAGTTTACCCTGGTTAATATGTAACATTGTTATCCTTGTCTATTTTTTTCTTTCATCTTTGGAAATATTTATTGTATTTTGTTTTGCAGTCAAGAACCAAGGGAAGTGGGTGAAGCATTTTATTGACAACATGGTCGAGGTAACTTGTTGATATTTCAGATTTTCAGTGTGCGCTCCCAATGCCATTTCCTAGCTTCTAGAGAAAGCTTTGAATTGATATTAATGGTAAAGGAAAAAGCAAGCAAACTAAACCATGGACTGTTCACAGTCCCCTGTTTTTGACCATTTTTCCGTGAACTCATAGAGGTACGGTCGGAACTGGGTCGATCGTTAACTTCGAGGGGCCGCCATCTTGGTTTCTTAATGCGAGCGAAAACTGGAGAGAGTATCGCTCTTGGGTAGTTAACAATTATTCCATGAGCCCGCGTTGGATACGAGGTGGTAAATAGCCAACGAGGCGCGAAGCGCCGAGTTGGCTATAACCACTCGTATCCAACAAGGGCGAATGGAATAATTGTTAACTACCCAAGAGTTTGTGGCGCGGTTGGTCGGCGCGGTGTTCACTTTTTGAGTTGAATGAAACACGCGAGGAAAGCGAGCGAGAGAGTTTTCTTCTGAAGATTTTCCTCGGAAAATCTCCTCGTAAATCGTCTTTTCATCCTGGAAAATTGTGACAACAATTAAGGTTTACGGGAAGATCCGAAGCAATAGCTTTTCTGGAAATTATACGCCTTGTGCAAGACGAGCTAAGCAAGTGTTTACATGTTGTACTTGTTTACGGCTCCACGGCTGTCATCAAGACTACTATATTATGCTGAAACGAAATTGCACTCAGAGTCAATGAAGTTTATTGAAGTATAAAAGGACGAGATCAGGATTGAAAGGTAACAAACTTAATCGAAGTGCTGAGCCTAATTTTACGTCGAACACTGAATGAAATTGTGTCAGTTTTCTGGTCTTCCCGTAAATTATTTGCTGCTTTTCTTCTTCGTTAAGTCGCTCTTGTTGTACATTTACAAGTATTTTTAATTAAACGCTTCGCATCAATCCTTTCAGTTTTACGTAGTTGAGTCAACTATGGCATTTTGTGGTATTTGTGTGGTTTTAGGGAAGGCACTATCGATTATTTCTCGTGTAAGCTTATAAACCTCGCCAAATTTGCCATTTTTCTGATGGAACTTTCGCTTCCCGCAGGAAAATTTTTAAACTGAGCGGTACTTGCAGCACTCGTTTCCCATATAAGGTCAAACGCAGGTATAATGGCTGATAACCGAGATCTAGTGAACCAATCAGAAAGCTAGAATTGCATTATCCGAGGTTGAGAATTTAATAAACACCATTAACCCCCAGGGCCCCTACCCACGTGCAGTTTGCACTCTCGCCAGTTTTCGCTCGCATAAAGAAACCAAGATGGCGACCCGTCGAACTCAACGGTCGTCCTCAACGACTTCACGGAAAAATAGGCGACTGTGAACAGTCTAAATAAACCACAACCAGTTAAATTTCAGGATTTTTTCACTGTCATCATAGTCTAAAAATGAAAAGAAAAAAATGTCGACGGTATTAGCTTAATTTAGCAAGCTAATAGTTTTGGCAAGTCTGACACGCTTGTTTCGTCTCTGCCAAGAGACTCATCCGAGACCTTTCGGTGAAGCCAACTCGTCGAACATCACGTTTGAAGTCCCGCCAGGACACTATTAACTGCTCATGCTATATATCTCAAAATAGATAAACGCTGTAAAAACAAAATAGGAGATCTGACCAAGTTTCTTGTTTTAATTTGCAGCTGTACTCGGAGACTGGCGATCCTCACGTGAACATCATCATTGTAGACTTCAGTAGCACTGATATCGATGTAACTGCCGCATTGAAACGAAGCCAGCTAAAAAGGTAAAGGAACATGATTGATGTTAGCCTGCGTGCAGACGACTCCTAAATTGAAGACGTCTGCACGCCGGCTAGATTGATGTTAATTTCAGCTAAATCCTAGACTCATGGAATCCTCGTGAACTGAACAGCGTTGTCTAACTGGCAAATAAAACCCCGTTGCATGGCCGTCATCACGTGCAATCCAAAAACAGTCATGATTTAGCCACGTGCAGAGCACGTGACACGCTTTGTTGAGTTCATTCCTGATAAGCCGTTTCCAATCGATTCCTGATTGGTCAATAATACGCGTCTTCCCTAATTATCCCACTGCAGTGTTTAAAACTAACTCAGTTGACCTTTGTGTTTTCCCAGGTATCAAGTGAAGACACTTAAAGGAGCTTTTCAGAGAGCGTATGGCATCCAGGCTGGTGCATCGTTAGTCAAGGTGTGTTACGTAACGAAATTTGGCCGTTCTACCCCTTAACCCTTCAAATCCCAACAGTGTTTGACCAACATCAAATTTCTCCTCACAGTATTAACGTTTATAAAGGGGAAAGGTTGCAAGAATTAGTAAACTGATCATCAAACAGAATTTGCTTTCTTCCCGTTCATACTGTAAGAAAATTTATTGAGATCAGTTGTCGCAGGGACAAAATCACATGTACACTCACAAGATAACTTGATAGCTTTCTTAAGTAAACCATCGGAAAAGTGCTAACAGCATTTTGTTTGAAGTGGATATAACTTGTTGTGCAAAGGTGGATGATAAACACATTTGGCGTGAAATTTGCTTCATTGCAAATTGTTTAGCATAATACATACTGTAACTGTGTTATTTTGGTTGACGTGCCGTGTCGTTTTTACAGAATCCCCGTGACATTATATTCATGTGTGATCTTCATCTTCAAATTCCAAGTAACATCGTCGACATTATTAGAAAGGTGAGAAATGTTAGTGATCTTTTCTGGCTCATGTTATTCTTAGAGTCTTTGTCGGTATTTTTCATTGAGCCCGCGATTTTAATCCAAAAGGTTGCTAAGCAACATGACGTCACCAAGCTGACGTGGCAACGCAGGTTCTAGTTGTGCAAAAAGGGTTGAAACCTCTTGAGAAGGGCAATTTACTGGAATGCATCAGCTAAACAAAGAGCATTGTTTATGTTTTTGTAGCACTGTGTTCAAGGGAAGATGGCATTTGCTCCAATTGTTGCTCGACTTCATTGCGGTTTCTCGCCGTCGCTGCCTTTTGGTAAAATTGTTTTCTTGTCATTTGTTAGAGTAACAAGGTGGCCAATTTTAAAATATGCGTTCGAGGAACTCCACTAGGGTGGTCATGGGTTTAACTAGCCCAGTCATGTCGTAATATTCTATTTGTGCTTCTAGGTTTTTGGGAGCTTCAAGGGTACGGTCTGTTTGCCATGTATAAGTCGGATTTCACTCGAGTTGGCGGAATGAACTACAAGGAGTTCAGGACCACCTGGGGAGGAGAAGACTGGGAACTATTGGACAGGTACGCATAAACGAAGTAACGTCAATTTGTGAGCACAGGGCCATCAAGGGCCTTTTTCTAGCGCGAACATATAGAGCACGCGAAAAGGTAAACTTTGTTATACTAGCAGTTCGCATTGTGTAATCATACGTGTGAGAGAAGTTTCTAAGCACAGGCAGTACCAAACCCATCTGTTGGTAAAATTGTGAACTCAGTCCGAGCTTCAGTTTGAACACTTTGCATAACCAGTGCGGATCCAGAGGCGCTCAAGGGGGCGGGGTGGGGGATATTCGTTCTTGTTCTGTCCAGGGTAAACGAAACGGGATGAGAAAAACAGACCCCTCCCCTAGTTCCGCCTCGGGACTCGCTGCTTACACAATATTACTTTCAAAAGTCGAAACCTGAAAGGCTCAATTAACTGTAATCTTGTTTTTGCTTGTAACAGAGTTCTTCTCTACAAAATGGAGGTGGAACGTTTACGCGTGCCCAAGTTTTATCATTATTATCACTCGAAGAAAGGAATGTGGGGAACGAGAAGCATGTTCAACTCGCAAGGCCGTGATCTGTTTGGCCGCTTTGATGACAACAGTGATGTTATAACGCTGTACAACGAAACGAAAGAGAGGGAAGAACAGAAACGTTTTATATTTTACAAGCAGTATTACAGTAGCGAAAGTTAGTGTAGCCGTAGTTTTTAATGGTAGCGCGACTCGAAGGAAGCTTTTCAGTCATGCAATAGGACAATTTTAGTTTGCAATAATTCCACTCTAACATGAAAAGGAGAAAACTTAATTTAGCTAGGCAAACTGGAAATTTAATTTAGCTAGGCAAAGCTGGAAAAGACCGTGAAGGTTAGAAATTTGCGTTAGAATGAGAGGAATATTTTGAATAATGAAGGAGATGTGCCCTTTCAAAAATGATTTAGTAACAGCAGTTCCTAAATTTCACACGGTCTTTTCTTTTGTAATATCTGCTTGTTTTGGGGTGAATTTTAATTATGGCAATTAGGCAAAGTTTCAACACATTAGTCTAGAGGGTGAGGTAGCCACGTGAATTTGACCGATAGCGGGCTACTCTGCTTACCCAAAACTCTGGGCGTACTAATGGGATGATCTAATTTATTAAATGGGTGTTAAGGTAAAAAGAATTTTCCCGTGTTAACGAGCTTGGCGGTAACTATAGCGAAGTTCAGTTACCGTTGTAATTGTGTTTTATTTAGCGAAAAAGTCATATATCTATGTTATATATTAAACAGAAAT